>JAJIBD010007185.1:0-25612 GCA_021461705.1 Cryptotis parvus | reverse complement strand
ATAATGTCAGGCAAATACATTTTTAATTGATAGTGAGATGAGAGCACATTTTATTTTATGTCCTAATTTTAAATATAAAAAAATCATATCTATTTTTTAGAAATTTTACATTGAGAGAGATGCAGAGAGAGACAGAGAGAAAGAGAGTAAACTGAGGTAGGTACCTGCTATTGAGGCAGCCTGGCGGTGGGCGGGAGGGTGGGGTACATTGGTGATGGAAATGGGGCACTGGTGGAGGGATGGGTGCTGGAATACTGTATTACCAATAACCAATTATGAACACCTGTGTAATTGTATGTCTCACATTGGTATAATAAAAAAAAATTTTAATAATAATAAAAAGAAATTTTTACATTGATATGAGGTAATCAATTATTTTTTAAGTATTTTATTATACCACTGTGAGATATATAATTACAAAGATATACAACTAAAAAGGTCATATTTGGGTTTTGGTCATACAGTGTTCCAGCACCCATCCCTCCACCAGTGCCCATTTCCCACCACCAACGTCCCGGTTCCCTCCTCTCTCCCCAGCCCGCCTCCATAGCAGGTTCTTTACTTCTTTCCCTTTCTCTCTCTTTCTCTTTTCCTTCCCTCCAGACTATGGACTACAGAACATACATTAAAGGGTTGTCATGTGTATCTTTCTGCCTCTATTTAATGCTCAGTTCTAGGTTGGTATTAGTACCCTCGAAAATTGTTAGCACACTGTCCCATTTTCTGTCTTACCTAGCCTCTGACTCCCACACATTTGTGATAATTTGCACCTGTGACAAAACCTCCTGATACATGTTTCACTTGACCTTGTATATTGGTATCATAATATGTACATATATATTTATGTCATGCAAATAAATGCAGTCAGTCTGTATCTGTCTCTCTCCTTCTGGCTAATTTCACGCAACATAATCTTCGCCATGTCCATCCATTTATAGGCAAATTTTATAACTTTATTTTTCCTAACAGCTGCATAGTTTTCCATTGTGTAGATGTAAGAGCTTTCGGATCTTTTGGATAAAGTTTGCCACAATTTGATTGGCATATAAACATCTATCATTGTGGATGATCTGTGTTGCAATAGGTTATTTCCTCTCAAAGGCAATCCACAGCCCTGAATTGTTTTGAATTCCTAAAATCTCTACCCTAAGGCTCTTGTGTCTGCTTAGCCTGTGATTTGTTCCAGCCTCTGAAATCTCTTAGACACTTAAATTAAAGAGGAAAGAGCAAGAATAATATAGTGCATGGGATCAAAAATTCACCTTTAAGGGTCGAGCCATAGGATAATGGGTAGGGTCTTTGCCTTGCACTTGGGTCAACTCAGGTTTGATCCCAGCATTCCCATCTTGTCTCCCGAGCACCTCCAGGATTAATTCCTGAGTGCAGAGCCAGGAGTAACCCCCTGAATCTTTGACAAAGGAGCAAAAAGTACGAAATGGAGCAAGGAAAGCCTCTTCAACAGTGGTACTGGGAAAACTGGGCAACTACATGTAAAAAATGAATTTGGACCTCTGTCTAACGCCATGCACTAAAATCAGATCAAAATGGATTAAAAATCTCAATATCAGACCTGAGTCCATAAAGTATGTCAAAGAAACTATAGGAAAAACCCTCCATGACATTGAAGCTAAAGACATCCTCAAAGATGAAACACCACTAACAAAGCAACTAGAAACAAAGATAAACATATGGGACTACATGAAACTTAAAATCTTCTTCACCTCAAAAGAAACAGTCACCAAGATACAAATACAGTATACAGAATGGGAAAGAATATTCGGCCAATACCCATCTGAGAAGGGGTTAATATCCAGGATATATCAGGCACTGGTAGAACTTCACAAGAAGAAAATAGACAACCCCATCAAAAAACAGGGAGACACGGATAGCTAAAAGCAACCCTTGAGAAAAAGAAGATGGGAGGCATCACCTTCCTAACCTCAAACTGTACTACAAAGCTGCAGTAATAAAAACAGCATGGTACTGGAATAAAAACAGACCTGTGGATCTATGGAATAGAGTTAATTATCCTGACACCCACCCTCAAAGACATGATCAGTTAATCTTTGATAAAGGCGCAAAGAGTCCAAAATGGAGTAAGGAAAGCCTCTTCAACAAGTGGTGCTGGGAAAACTGGACAGCTACATGTAAAAAAATGAATTTGGACCTGTGTCTAACACCTTGCACAAAAAATCAGATCAAAATGGATTAAAGATCTCAATATCAGACCTGAATCCATAAAAAAGTACATTGAAGAAATTATAGGAAAAACCCTCCACGACATTGAAGCTAAAGGCATCTTCAAAGGGAAAACACCATTAACAAAGCAACTAGAAGAAAACATAAACATATGGAACTACATGAAACTAAAGAGCTTCTGCACCTCAAAAGAAACAGTGACTAAGATACAAAAGTCAGTCCACAGAATGGGAAAAGAATATTCACCCAATGCCCATCTGATAAGGGGTTAATATCCAAGATATATCAGGCACTGGTACAGCTATATGAGAAGAAAACAGCCAACCCCATAAAAAAATGGGGGAGAAGATATGAACAGAAACTTTGACAAGGAAGAAATTTGAATGGGCTAAAAGGCATATGAAAAAATGCTCATCATCACTAATCATCAGAGAGATGCAAATCAGAACAACAATAAGATATCACCTCACACCACAGAGACTGGCCCATATTCAAAAGGGTAAAAGTAACAAGTGCTGGCGTGGATGCGGGAAAAGGGGACTCTCATACATTGTTGGTGGGAATGTCGACTTGTACAACCTTTCTGGAAAACAATATGGTCATTCCTCCAAAGACTAGAAATTGAACTCCCCTTTGACCCAGCCATACCACTCCTGGGAATATACCCTGGGAAGCCAAAAAACACACAGCAGAAACACAATCCGCACTTTTATTTTCATAGCAGCACTATTCACAATAGCCAGAACCTGGAAACAACCAGTATGACCGAAAACTGATGACTGGATAAAGAAACTGTGGTACATCTACACAATGGAATACTATGCAGCTGTCAGGAAAGATGAGGTTATGAATCACTGTATCACTGTCTTCCCATTCATCTTAGATTTGCTCAAGCGGGCACCAGTAACATCTTCATATGACCTGTCTCAGGCAAGTAGAGCCCAAGGGAACCTGCTTGCTCCAGGAATATAAAGAGCCTCAAACCATTCCATCAGGTCATAGGAATGAGGTCTATAATTGTTACTGGTATCTGGCATATCAAATACAACACGGGTAGCTTGCCAGGCTCTGCCGTGCAGGCACCATACTCTTGTAGTCATCTCAAAATCCAGCATTTATTACGGCCAGCGAGCCAGGCTGTGATAGGCTGGTCTGCTGGGTGGAGTTCTGGCGAGGAGGAAGTCCGGATGTGGAAAATTGAGGTCTTCATGGAGTCGGGGGTCTTCTGGCTTGTTGTGAGGTTCTGCTGGGGTGGCGGGCCAGGGCTAGAACCTGCCATCCCTCCCGGCACCTCATGAGCAGCTGGGCACAATGAGAGCCAGAAGCAGCTCTGCCCCATATCTGTCTCTGGATCAGCATACCTGGGCCGGATTAAAAAAAGACTGCAGCAGGGTGGATCTCGATGAGCCAGGTTGTGATAGGCTGGTCTGCTGGGTGGAGTTCTGACAAGGAGGAAGTCCGGATGTGGAAAATGGAGGTCCATAAATGGATGGACATGGAAAGGATCATGTTGAGTGAAATTAGTCAGAAGGAAAGAGAGAGACATAGAATGACTGCATTTATTCACATGACATAAATATATCAGGTGATCTTACCAAAAGTGGAAATTACCGCAAACACGAGGGAGTCAGAGGTTAGGTAAGACAGAGAAGGGAACATGTGTGAATAAATGTCGAAAGGGCTGATACCAACATAGAACTGAGCATTAAATACAGGCAAAAAATGCACATGATGACTTCCAGTGTATGTACTACAACCCACAATGTGTAGGAAAAGGAAAGGAGAGAGAGGGAGAAAGAAAAGAGATAAAGAACCTGCCATTTAGGCAGGCTATGGGAGGGGGGAGGGAACTGGGGACATTGGTAGTGGGATATGGGCACTGGTGGAGGGCGAGTGCTGGAACACTATGTGACCGAAACCTCCAAACATGAACAACGTTGTAATTGTATATCTCACGGTGGTATAATAAAGTATTAATTAAAAAAATGGGGAGAATAAATTAACAGAAACTTCAACAAGGAAGAAATTCGAATGGCCAAAAGGCATATGAAAAAAAATATTCATCATCATTAATCATCATAGAGATGCAAATCAAAACAACAATGAGATATCATCTCACAAAACAGAGACTGGCACATATCCAAAAGAGCAAAAACAACATATGCTGGCATGGATGTGGGGAAAGGGGACTCTCCTCCATTGCTGGTGGGAATGTCGACTGGTACAACCTTTTGGAAAACAATATGGACATTCTTCCAAAGAATATAAATTGAGCTCCCATTTGACCCAGCCATACGACTCCTGGGAATTTACCCTGGGAGGCCAAAAAACACAGCAGAAACACCATCTGCATTTTTAGTTTCATAGCAGCACTATTCACAATAGCCAGAATCTGGAAACAACCAAAGTGCCCAAGAACTGATGACTGGATAAAGAAACTCTGGTACATCTACACAATGGAATACTATGCAGCTGTTAGGAAAATCGAAGTTATGAAATTTGCTATAAAAGGATGGACATGGAGAGGATCATGCTGAGTGAAATTAGCCAGAAGGAAAAGGACAGATATAGAATGACTGCATTTATTTGCGGAATTAAAAAAAAATAGCATGATGCCAATATCCAAGGTCAGATGAAACATGGATCAGGATGTCTTGTCTGTGGGTAGAACCTACTACAAATGTGTAGGAGTCAGAGGTTAGGCAGTACAGAGAAAGGAACAGTGTACTATTAATTATTGTAAATTGCAATGCCAGCGTAGAACTGAGCTTTGAAAGTAGGCAAAAGGATATACATGATAAGCTCTAACTGTATGTATTGCAAGCCACAGTGTGTAAGAGAAGAAAGAGAGGGGGCAGTGAAAATTGCCTGCCATAGATGCAGGCTGGGGTGAGGGGGAGAAATCCTGGGACATTGGTGAAATCATGGGACATTGGTGGAGGAAAATGGACACTGGTGGAGGGATGGGTGCTAGAACACTGTATGACTGAAACCCAAAAAATTAATACTTTTCTAACTGTATATCTCATGGTGAGATATACAGTTACAGACGACCCCCGCCACTCCATGGGGCCTCCATTTTCCACATCCGGACTTCCCCCTCATCAGCGCTCCACCCAGCAGGCCAGCCTATCACAGCCCGGCTCATTGAGATGCACCCTGCAGCAGTCTTTTTTTAATCCGCCCAGAGCCTCACAACAAGCCAGACAACCCCCGACTCCATGAGGGCCTCCATTTTCCACATCCGGACTTCCCTCTCGTCAGAACTCCACCCTGCAGACCAGCCTATCACAGCCCGGCTCGAGCGGCCCTACGCAGCAGTGCGGTTCATCAATAAATGCTGGATTTTGAAATGACTACAAGAGTATGCTACCCGCACGGCAGAGCCTGGCAAGCTACCCGTGTCGTATTTGATATGCCAAATACCGGTAACAATTATAGACATCATTCCCATGACCTGATGGAATGGTTTGAGGCTCTTTATGTTCCTGGAGCAAGCAGGTGCCCTTGGGCTCTACTTGCATGAGACAGGTCATATTGAGATGTGACTGGTGCCCGCTCGAGCAAATCGATGATGAATGGGAAGACAGTGATACAGTGACAGTGATATCTCACTTTGGTATAATTTAAAAAATTTAAAAACTCAACATTACTACAACATATTTGAGAATATGCGATAAGATTTGTGGAAATAAGGAAATAGATGGAATAAATCATTGAAGTGTTTTTCAATAACCAACCTGTCTTTATTCTTTTGGCTTCATTGATTTTTGTCTATATATGTTCATTCTTCAATTCAGTTTAAGGAAACACACTGCTGTATTACTCTATAGTTATATATAAACACTTCTAGTCATCTTTAATATTCTAATCCAAGGCATAAAGACAATTGTTGTGGGGTTGGGGTTTTTATGCGGGGGAGGGGGTAGGCCACACCCCCGCATTGCTCTGGGTTAGTCGTGTTGCTGCCCTCAGGAATCATTCTATACTCTGGAATCACTCTGGGCACCATATGGGGGGCCAGGGAAAGATGACCTGGATGCAAGGCAAGTGCCTTACCCATTGTACTATGCAAGACAAGTGCCTTACCCACTGTACTATCTCTGTAGAGCCAGGACAAAAGATTTTTTGGTTTACATCCATACTTTATCCTCCTTCCCTTTACCCCTAGAGGCTAGGCCAATTTAGACCTAAGTTTTTAAAAAAATACTTTCTGAGTTCTGGCCAAAACTTTCTCATTGTTATCCCTAGACAAAGCCACTGGGAGAAGTTGCATAATTCAGGAGGGTCAGAAAGAATATACCCTTGACATACTTATTAAAAATGCAACGATGAAAAGAGCCCAGCAGTGAGGCTGGAATGTGCACACAGACTGCTCTGGACCACCACCCCTCTAAAATGGGCTGTCTAGGTTGGGGAAGTCACAGCTCAGAATGGGAATGCTACATACTCTTTAGAGGTATGGGTGTGAAAGTTCCACTACCCTTTGCAACTGCATGTAAACAACATGATCATGTTGTTTGGTCATGTGGGCATCCTATAATTTCTCTGCTCACTATTTCCTCCACAACACTCAACCTTTTCAAACACCTGCTAAGAAAACCTGTATGCAAGAGGAAAAGTGCCTGCTTATAGAGGCAGGCTGGGCGGGGGAGGGAATCTGGGGACTTCGATGTCAGGAAATGTGCACTGGTGGAGGAATGGGTGCTGGAACACTGTATGAATGAAATCCAATCATGAACATGTTTGTAATTGTGTATCTCATGGTGGTATAATGAAATAAAATTAAAAAAATAAGAAAACCTATATGCAAATACTCCCATGTTTAACATTATGATACATTTTCTCCAGCTGAAGTGAGAAACCAAGAAGGCATGACCGGCATACTCCAGGAAAGAGAAACCTAAATTCTGACATCTATCCTGTACCAGATCCTATCATAGTAAGCCAATCGTTTCAGGTAAGGTTCATTTCAGATTTTTTGGTAACATCTTCTTCACTTTATTCTATCCCCTATGTTACAATTTTTTTTCAGGCAAAAATAAAAATTTGATTGATTTTTCTTTGAAACTAGTGATAACCAACTATAATATAATTATACTATTAGAACTGTTCAGATAATATAAATTTCCAACATTATATAAACTCCATTTTGAGAACTTATTCAGATAAAATTTAGGTTATGTGTTTTGTTTATCAATATTAAGTAAATATGCCTAATAAAAATAACAATATTTCCTTAATGAGATAATAGCTGAACCACAAATCAACATAGACAAGAAATAGTGACTAACAACTTACTTCTACACAGTGTCATTTATTTTGAAGTTAAATACAACAGATTTCCCTACCCAGATATGAAAATATCAAATATGTGAACATTTTTATATTAAAAATACATTGGCTAATCATCACACAGGGGAAAATGTTTAACAACTAAAAATATGTTTTCTTTAAGAGGGAGAATTTTTTTTTTTTGCTTTTTTGGGTCACACCTGGTAATGCTCAGGGGTTACTCCTGGCTCTTCACTCAGGAATTAGTCCTGGCAGTGCTCAGGGGATCATATGGGATGCTGGGAATGGAACCTCGGTAGGCCACGTGCAAGGCAAATGCCCTACCTGCTGTACTATTGCTCCGGCCCAAGAGGAAGAAATTTTTTAATTTATTTATTATTTATTTTTTGACAATTACAAAAATGTTCATGTTCGGTTTCAGCCATACAATGTTCCAGCACCCATATCTCCACCAGTGCCCACCTCCCACCACCAATGTCCCCGATACCCTTCCCCTCCCCTAGCCTGCTCCATGGCAAGCTCTCTCTCTCTCTTCTCTTCTCTCTCTCTCTCTCCCCACTCTCTAACATGTTGTAGATTGTAATAGACTTTCGACAATTATTGGCACACTGTTCCTTTCTCTGTCTTACCTAACCTCTGCTCCCACACATTTGTGGTAGTTTTCACCTTTGGCAAGACCTCCTAATCCACATTTCACCTGATCTTGGATATTGGTATCATAATATGTATATATATATATATATATATATATATATGTCATACAAATAAATGCAGTCATTCTATATCTGTCTCTCTCCTTCTGGCTAATTTCACTCAACATGATAAGTGGGAGAAATTTTGAATTAATTTCTCCATTTTTAAGAGGAAAAGACAACATTTAACAACAACAAAAAATACCTGTTTTTAAAAAATGTGGGAAATTCAATACCAAAACAGAATGAAAGTCAAAAAGAATGCAACGATGGTATACACACGAATCCTGGTATTATTATGACTTGGGCAACAGCAGAGAAAGCCAGAGTAGGATTTTTCAATGAAGAGTCGTAGAGAATAAAAGGAAGTAACTCAGAGACGTCTAGGGATTGTCTTAGACTATGTGACCGAAACGGTTATGTTTACTTAGACCAACAGTACATACCCATAATGCAGTCTTTTTTTTCCCCTTGCCTTTGATTTTGCACTTAGGAGAGCATAGTCTTTGAGTTTTCTTAAATTTGTTTTGCCCTTCATTCAAGTTATTATTTTCCGAACTAGTCTTTTAGGGTGTGTTAATAGATTGCAGCAGAAATTTAAGAAGACCTATCATATGCACAAAATCATTCTTAATTCTGGAACTGTATCTGTGAAACAAAACAAAGTTCTCTATACTCAAGTGATTGGGACTGAAAATTCAAAGTAAGCCTAAAATACAATACAAGGATTTACACTTTGAAGAAAACTAAAGCAAGACTAGATACAGAAGCAAAGGACAATTAGAGACGATCTCTGTTGGGCTTTGACTGTGAACAGAAATCTGTACTGAAGCGATAAATGTGAACATCAATGGTGAGGTAAAAACATGGAGAGGATGGATAAGAAATATTTCAGGCCTTGATACAGGCCCCACTCAGCAAACTTACATAACAAGACAGAAGTGGGATCAGTAGTGAAGAGTGGCAAGACTGAGCAGGAATCAGGATATGGATGAAGTTCTCATTGGCCTTCTAGACTATGGTAAAAAAAAATTGGGGTTTATTTTAAGTATATTTAAATGAATAAAAGCAAGTTTTTAGCAATATCATATCTTCTTAAGCTACCAATCTAGTAACTTGTAGATAGAAGTCTCAAAGTACATTAAAAAAATAGAAGCACTAAGTATGGTAATAGATGTTAACTAGATTTACTGTGATGATCATTTCATAGCACATCCAAATATCAAATAATTACATTGTAAAACCAAAGCTAATATTATGTTTTCTATCAGTTAGACCTTAGTCAATATATAATTGAAAGCAGGCTGTTTAAAGATTTTTGTACTAGTCTAAGTGAAAATTTCATTTTAAAGAAAGCTGATGATAAAGATAAAAATTAGCACCGCCAGGAGTAATTCCTGAGTGGGAGCCAGGAGTAACCCCTGAGCATTACCAGGTGTGACTCAAAAAGCAAAAAAAAAAATAATAATTATTGGGATTCTGAATGATTTGAACATGAGACCTGGAGGATTGGTTTTGTGGGTTGTTAAAAGGATATCATGTGACTCAGCGCAAATGAATAAATGAAGATATCATTTGGTGATATGGCAAAGAAAGAAGGATCTAAAATTTGGGATGAGAAGAATCATAAGTGCAGTCATAGGAATGTTACATTTTTAGTTACATTAGATACCAGAAGGAAATACGAGTAAGAAACTGGCTAGATAAATCCAAGTTATGGAAGAGAAACTTCTAAGGGAAGAGAAATTTTGATTTCATCTCACGTAAATGGTTTTTCTGTCAAGAGGCTAACTTATAGATCACTAACAGTATGATTAGAGAAGGAAAAAAAATCAAAATTACTGAAAGTAACACAAGGATAGTGATAGTGTTTTGGACACTAAACAAAGGCATGTGCTACATAACTCGTGACAACTGTATAGTCACTCTGCTGGGGTTAACATTGCACCAACACCCCAAGTTCTTTATTTCCTCCAGTATCACACCAGGCACAGTATGTTGAAACATTTACATGACCTTAAACTACTCTACTCATTAAATTGAACAGAAATCCAGAGAAAACTTCTGCAGAGTCCTTTATTACTATGTCTTGTTGTTACAGATGTAAGAGAAAAAAATGAAAAATCCAGGAGGGAATAATAATTCTGGCCCTGTGAGTGAATTCATTCTTCTTGGATTCCCTTGTACCTGGAAGATTCAGATTCTCCTATTTTCATTCTTCTCTGTGATCTATGCCCTGACGCTAATTGGAAACCTGTGCATTATCAGTGCGGTGTGGTGGGATCACCACCTCCATACTCCCATGTACATCCTGCTGGCCAACTTTTCTTTCCTGGAGATCTGGTATGTCACTTCTACTGTTCCCAATATGCTAGCCAACTTTCTCTCTGAAACCAACACAATCTCCTTCTCTGGCTGCTTTGTCCAATTCTACTTTTTCTTCTCTATGGGCACCACAGAGACCTTCGTCCTATCTGCCATGGCCTATGACAGGTACCTTGCTATCTGCAGGCCCCCTGCACTACCCCACCATCATGACCATTCGGCGCTGCACCAGAATGGGAATTTGCTGCTGGGTGTGTGGCTTTTCCTGCTTCCTTCTTCCTGTTTATCTCATATCACAACTTCCATTTTGTGGCCCCAATACTATTGATCACTTTTTATGTGACCCAGGACCCCTTATGAAGTTATCCTGCGTGCCAGCTCCTGCCACTGAGATCACCTGTGCCATCTTTAACTCTGTCCTCATTTTCTCCACCTTCCTCTTCATTACCAGTTCCTACACCTTGGTGATCAGAGCTGTACTAAGGGTCCCATCAGCAGAAGGTCGGCGTAAAGCCTTCTCCACATGTGGCTCCCATCTGGCTGTGGTATCCCTATTCTATGGCTCTATCATGGTGATGTATGTGAGCCCAACAGCAGATAATCCATCTGGGATTCAGAAAATTGTGACTTTATTTTATTCTGTGATGACTCCTTTTTTAATCCTTTGATCTATAGCCTCCGAAATAAGGAAATGAAAGAAGCACTGAAAAAACTGTATAGAATTAGCAGATTCAATCAAAGACAACCTCTCAAAAATTAGAATTCACATATGTGTGACACATACAGTGAGAGTAAATTAGAGGAGAATATGGCCTTAAGTAAATTTGAAAGGTAGATATGTTTTCTAGATTTTCTGAAATATATTTAGGATTGTGTTTCAATAAAGCAAATATCAAAGAAGATCTAACTAGAGCTTGCATAAATAATTTGTAGTAGACTTTATTGCTTAATGGTCTTATATGTAGCGCATGAAAACAAGAAAATGCCAGGTGTTCTAAGACCATTTTGAAGAAAAAATTAAACATAACCTTGACATCAAACGGTCAGATTTCTATACCTTGCAGATCTAGGTAAATTTGCTTCTAAAGCCCAGGGTATTTTGTTTCTGTTTCTTTGGGGTTTTTTCATTGCTTTTTTGGGTCACACCTGGCGACGCTCAGGTGTGACCCAAAAATTCCTGACTCTGCCCTCAGGAATTACTCCTGGTGGTGCTTGGGGAACCATACGGGATGCCGGGGATCAAACTCAGTTTGGCCGCATGCAAGGCAAATGCCCTACCCATTGTGCTATCACTCAGGCAACCTAAATCCAGTTTTAATTATTAGTAAATAAAAGGGAAAGGCAAGAGCTCAACCTCAAACTACACTAGAAAAGAAAGGATACGTGATTACAAAGAAATACCCTAGGACCAGAGAAAATAGTACATGAGTTGAAGGGCTAGCATTGCAGTCTGCCCTGGCTCCATCTCTGGTAGGTCTTAATGGCTCTGGGTGTGAGCCAAAAAAAAAACAATAAATAAATACACAAATAAATAAATAATGCATCAGTACTCATGAATTGACTCTGAAATTTTTCTGCCTATTTCTTTACAAAAGACTAGTAGATATTTAGTGCATATTTTCACAAAAACAATTCCAAAAGGTGAATAAAATCTGTAAGAATCTTTCAAATGGTGACCAAAGTTGAAGTAAATATATAAAAGATAATAATAAGGAAGAAAATATCATGGAGAGAAAATGCCATTCACAAGCTGCACAAAAAAATTCACCAAAGAGAATTCAAGTGTATATGAAGTAAATTGCAGATAACTTCCTTGAAACTGTAAAAACAAAGTGAATAAATGGAGGTAAATAGTATGTAACTTTCTAAATGGAATAAATAAATGTTGTAAATATATTTCAAGGGTCCAAAATATAGTCCAGAGTGTAGGTAATTGATTGCCATTCATGCTACTGACAGGCATGTATTTCTGAAACAGAAAATATTTTGCAATTGTTTCTGAACTTGTTTTGAAATTAGAACAATAAAAGAAAGGAATGTATTCAATGTGGCCCAATTATAATCTTTCAGCAAAATTATGAGTGATGTTTTCTTTCTGATATATTTTATGATTACTATATGCCTTTTTATTTATTTTTTAAGCATAACTAAAAAATCTGCACTTGAAAAATTTTTTTAAGTTTAGTCTTTATCTAGTTCTTCCCTAGTAAAGAAGAAGGAGGGATTTTGATTTTAGGAACAGAATATAGGTCAACATAATGGTACTATGCTCTGGAGTCTCAGATATCTTGGATAAAGCAACCACTAAGTTTTCTTCAGCAGCAAAATTTTAGACCTATACCACCCCACCAATAAAAATTTGATCAGAACCAGTATACTGACATACCATCTTCCAAAAATATCATACAAATATAAAATAAACATATATACAAATAACTCTGTATGTTCTATGTTTTCTATAAATGGTCTTGGAAATTTACTTGCTACTTAAAGCTCATTTAGGTCTCAGGATTCTATTTCAACTGCAGTATATGTTGTACTAGGGACCTCATAAGTATCCTCTTAATAGTACCCACTATATAATGTTGTCCACTTAGCAACATTATAAACTCATCATAGAAGTAGACAGTATGCAAGGACAACAAATGCTGGAATGGATGCGGGAGAAAAGGACGCTTATCCATTGTTGGTGGGAATGTTGACTGGTACAGCCTTTTGAGAAAACAATATGAACATCCCTCCAAAGACTAGAAATTGAGCTCCATTTTGACCCAGTCATACCACTCCTAGGAATATACACTGGGAAGCCAAAAACACACAGCAGAAATACCATCTTCACTTTTGTTTTCATAGCAGCACTATTCACAATAGCCAGAATCTGGAAACAACTAAAGTGACGGAGAACTGATGATTGGATAAAGAAACTTTGGTATAGCTACACAATGGAATACTATGCAACTGTTAGGAAAAAATAAAACTATGAAATTTGCCTATAAATGGATGGACATGGAGAGAGAGAGGATCATGTTGAGTGAAATTAGACAGAAGGAAAAGACAGATATTGAATAACTGTGTTTATTTGCATGATATAAATATACATATAGTATGACACCAATATTCAAGGTCAGACAAAACATGGATCAGGAGGTTCTGTCAATAGGGGCAATCTACCACAAATGTGTGGGAGTCAGAGTTTAGATAAGACAGAGAAGGAAACAGTGTGCTAAAAATCGTCAAAAATGCAATACCAGCTTAGAACTGAGCATTGAATATAGGCAAAAAGATACACATGTTAACCTCTAAATGTATGTATTGCAATCCACAATGTGTAAGAGAAGGAAGAGAAAGAAAGAGAGAAAGAGATGAGATAAAGAACCTGCCATAGCGGCAGGCTAGGGAAGGGGGAGGGAATTGGGGACATTGGTGGTGGGAAATGGGCACTGGTGGAGGGATGGGTGCTGGAACACTGCATGACCGAAACCCAAACATGAACATCTTTGTAATTGTATATCTCATGGTGGTATAATAAAATATTAATTTAAAAATACATTAATATAATTATTTTAATGATCTCATAATAAAAAGACATAGATAGTATGAAGAAGCTCCCATTACTTGATATAGCACTCTTCCCTAAGACATTCTCCACATGGTGTTTATATCATTAACATTTTCTCCTACCTAACCTCATTCCTCAGCACTTCCTGAATAGAAAATAAACCTTGGGAAATTACCCAAATTATCAATAAACTATCTACCAATAAATTAATTGTTGAGAACCATGCAATAAATAAATGTGATATAATTCCTTACTTGTATCAAAGTAAATGGTTGTCAAGACAGAACTATAATAGTGAAGATTTAAGGTGTATTATTAAGTTAGTAAAATAGGTTCCAAAATTCCATGGTTATAGCATGAATAGGAATATAAAATGGTGGGAAATGTATCAAAGTATTAATAATGTTTTCATTTTAATTTTATTTATATAGCATTGACATACAGCACTATGTTAGTTTAAGGTATACTGCATAATAACTTGCAAAAGGATCACCACAGTAAATTTATTACCATCAATCACTTCATATAAACCCACAAATTTTTTTTCTGTGTAAACAACTTTTATGATGTACTCTCTTAGATTTCCAATGTGCCATATGGTGGAATTTATCATAAATAGCAATTGAGTTAAATGGAATTATATGACTATTAATAATTGCTACACTTTTATACTCATTAGTTATTATTTGTTTAATTTTCTAAACTCATCATTAAAATTGATATGTTCCTGAAAGTGAAATTGAACAAGTCAAATCTAATGTTCCTTTATTGGTAAGCAATTTAATAAGATTAAAATTTTGCTATGTGTAAAATTTGTTAATGGTACTATTTCAAAAAATAAAGGAATACTATAAGATATATTTTACTATAAGATATATACCGTTCCTTCAGGGTCTTGATGGTCAGACTTCCTTGTCAAGACCCTGAAGGAACGGTTTGAGGCTCTTCATATTCCTGAATCAATCAGATGTCATTGGGCTACATTGGCACGTGATAGGGTCCAATGGAAATGTTATTGGCGCCCGCTCGAGCAAATCAATGAATAACGGGATTCAAGTGAAGTGATCAAGTGAAGTGAAGTACTATTTCAAAAATAAAGGAATACTATAAGATATATTTTGGGAATGTATGTTGGAGAGTCTCAGGCCATTTTAAAAATAAGGCCATTTTTATCATAGTATGAGAATAATACCTTTGTATAAACAAAGGCCAAGAGGACAGATCCATGGCAGGAAGCTTCCCACGAAGGGGCAGGGGGAGTGCAAAGACCACAACAGCAATGATACCTGGAAATGATCACTCTGGACAAGAACTAAGTGTTGAAAGGAGGTAAATAATAAGCATGATACTCTGTCAATCACATTACCACAAATCACAGTACCTAAAAGGAGAGAGAGCAGGTGGGGACAGGAGGGAAATTTGGGACAACAATGGCTGAAAATGTACACTGGTGAAGGGATGGGCATTGGAATATTATATAACAAAGTCAAGCATGAACAATTTTCTGTGTCTCATAGTGATTAAATTAAAATTTTTAAAAATTAAAAATAAATTAAAATCAGGTCATTATTTAAAGTCTCCTCTTAATGTTCAACTTAACTCTGTCTACAAGATAAATCCAAAGCTATGTACTTCAGTAGGTTAATTTGCTCAACAATTGTGATTTTAGCTTCCCCTGTCTCCTTCCAAACTTCTTTATTCATAAAAGCAAGAGTGATTCATGACTTTCCTTTGAATTTTATTCTAAAGTGCCTGTCATTTCTCTAAATACTTACACACAAATGAGTGGTCTGTCCATTCCGAACTATATCCTACCTGAAACCAAGTGTTATCCATGTTCTTATAAAAACTCTCTGAGCCTCGAGGTTGCTATTGACGTGCATCTAGCAATCAGTAGAGTGGTATTAAGCAGGTTGCCACATTATACATTACATCTCTAGACACGTTATTCTCTGTTGCTTCAACCTTGTATCTGATTAATATCTCTCCCTTTTCCCACTCCTCTACCTCCTAGGAACCACAGTTCTCTTGGTTTCCAGGTGTTTCACTCATTTTATTTTATTCTTTAGATTTTTTGCATATGAGTGGAAACATGTAACATTTTTCTTTCTCAGTTTGACTTAACTTACTAAGCACAAGATTTCTCAATGCCCTCTAGGTTCATCCATTTCATTGATGACTGACTATTTTTGCCTGCAAAGCACTTCCCCAAATAGTCAAAGGATTTCTTTTCCTCTCATTTTAAAACGCTACTTAAATGTAGCTTTTCCATAAAGTTTTCCTTATTTCTCTATTTATAGTAAATATTTCTTTTCTGACAATCCATTGCTTAATTTTCTCCATCTTTACTTCTAATACACTGTATAATTACTTAGCTTTCCCTTCCTCTCAAATAGACTTAGGCACTGTGAAGACAGGCTTTCTTGGCATATTTCTATAATAGTGTTGGGACCTGAAAAAGATAGAGCACATGGTATGCACTCAATAAATACCAATTCTATAATTAAAAGCAAACTAAATTTCTTGAACATGTTTATAGCCAATTATTTATTCTCTTCATTGAATTTAACTCAGTAAATAAACTATATATGTTAAAGATATTTTATGAATAAGAATAATTTTCTTTTGAAAATAAATATAAGGAACCTAATGGGTGAGTTCTCATTGTAGTTATTATGACAATTCTTATCACTATAACACTTAATTATTCCCCAGAAACCATCTACAAAACAAAGACACAAAAGAAAGAAAAAAAAACTCCTTCTACTTCTGCCTTATTCTGTGGGGGATAATAATAAACTTAGGTATTTGGCTGCGAGTAAATTTTTTTAAAAAATGAAAAAGAACAAACATCAAATCAACAAGAAAGAGAGTCTCAAATCACAGAAGACCGTGATGCAAGCAAATAAATACATATAAAACATTTTCATCTGGGCTTCATTTGACCACAAATATGTGCTTTTGAGTTAGATAAGAATGGCAGCTTTTAATGTTCATTCTTGGCAATTCACGAGAGATTACAAACTGGACCAACCAATATTTTTTAATTCTTGCATATGTTTTTTTTGATCCATGGAGTAATAATTTTTCTTCCATCTCTAACTTTCTCAGCATTCATCCAAAGAGTGAGTATAAACGATTCAATATGAGTCACACTTACTGAAATTTTGCAAATATAATTTCTTCTTGCCAACGCGAAAACAAATTTTTGAATGAAACATTAGCTTAAATATATAAACTAAAAATATTAATTTTCTTTTTCCCTGAGTTTTGAAGAAATTTTTTAAGATATACTTGCATATTCCTTTAAGAGATGACAGATGTATAGTACTGAAAAGAGTGTAGGGATTAAATTGCTTGCTTTGTATTCAGCCGACCCCAATTCAATCCTTGGCATGCATATTGTCCCTAAAGTACTACCAGGGAAAATCCCTGAGCATCACCAGGTGTGGCTTTACCCACCTTCAACTCCCCCTGCCACCACCTGGAAAAAAAAAAAAAAAGATGTATATACAAAGAATCTTAGGATTTCAAGTGAAGTTGTGTATTAGCTGTTAAATCACTGGAGAATGATATATGTTTTTCTGTATCCTGTGTTAATAGTAGGAATATTAAAGACCTTTGTAATAATACATTTTCTTCTAAATTTGTATAATACATTTCAATTTCATCATATTAATGAGATTTTTACTGTGAATTAATAATTCCATAAGTTAAAATATATTTAGCATGTTTGAGTTTTGTTATTTTTATTGCATTTATATGCAGGATTTACTCTAAACTGACAATTGCTATCTCCAGGAAATATTCAGAAACAACAAGGGTGAGTCCAATAATTATTTGAAACAAGTGTTTTGACTATGGCTTCTAAAGAAAGTAAATTACCTGAGAAGGCTTAGAAAGTGTCCTGAACAAATATAGTACACGAAACTATAAAGGAACAAAAGATAGTTCATTAAAATGTAAAAATATAATTCAAGATATTGGTAAGTATAATTGCCCCAAACACCCATACAATTTAATTCTTTTTTAAAAAATCACTTAATTGATTGTTTTATGAAATTCACAGACTATTATTTATTTATTTGTTTGCTTGTTTTTTATTTAGGGACACACCCAGCAATGCTCAGGGGTTATTCCTCACTCTGCACTCAGGAATTATTCCCGGCGGTACTTGGAGGATCATATGGGATGCCAGGGATCAAACCCGGGTCAGCACCATGCAAGGCAAACACACAACCCACTAGACTATCACTACGGCCCCTAGACATGATCCTTTAAATACCTAGATATATCATTTATTATATCTTATAAATAATTTTAAAAATTAGGTATTCATAATACTTTTCAAAAAAATTTCACATAGGCACAAATGTAGTTTCAACAGTTCAAGTAAACAAATGAGCAAGTAAACAAATGAACAAGTAGATTGATTGAATACAGGTAATTTCTCAGAAAAACAAAAAGATGCATTAGTACTTAGCCTAACAGTATTGACAAGGTAAAAGTACACAGTAAAGGATCTAGAGAGATAGTACAGTGGGGAGGGAATTTGCTTTGCTTGTGGCTAATCTGAGTTTCATTCTTGGCATCCTATATGATCCCCTGAGCTCTATCAGGAATCAGGAATAAGCCCTGAGCACAGCTAAGTATTTCTCAAAACAAACAAAAATGAGAAAAATTACTCAACTCAAGTTTCATGTATTTTTTTAATATTTATGACATTAAAATATGCATGTTTTGGTCTATGTCATAAAAATCACAGATTTAATGTCTAAGCAAAGCTGTTTAATACTTTAGGGGAAAAAAAACTAAATAAACTTGTTAGTTTCAGGAAGATCCTAATTCCTCATTAAAGTGCAGTAACCAATGTTATCTCCATGTCTTCCAGACAAATGAATGTGTCCGGCAGAGAAACCACCACCTCTGTTAGCTACTTTATCCTCCTGGGCTTTCCCTCCAGCCCAGAAATGCAGCTCCTCTACTTTGGGCTCTTCTCAGTAACCTACACCCTGACCCTGATGGGGAATGCAGCCATTGCCTGTGCTGTGAGGTGGGACCGACGCCTTCACACTCCCATGTACATCTTCTTGGGGAATTTCTCTCTCCTGGAAATTTGTTATGTCACCACAACTGTACCTAACATGCTGGCCAACTTCCTTTCCAGCAATAAGTCCATTTCTTTTGTAAGCTGTTTTGCACAGTTCTACTTTTTCTTTTCATTTGGGTGTGATGAGGGTTTCTACCTTTGCATCATGGCCTTTGATAGGTACCTTGCTATCTGCCGTCCTCTGCATTACCCACGTATCATGACTAAACAGCTCTATACTGGTCTTGTCGTCTTGGGATGGTCGAGTGGTTTAATCCTCTTTTTAACCCCAGTCCTTCTCATTTCACGGTTGCCCTTCTGTGGCCCAAATACCATTGACCATTTCATATGTGATCCCGTCCCACTGATGATGTTATCCTGTTCTGAAGACAACATCACCCAATTCATTTACTCTACTTTCAATGCTATCTTTATGATTGGTACCTTTCTCTTTGTTCTGTGCTCCTATGCTCTGGTGATTCTGTCTGTGCTAAGAATGCCCTCAGCAGCCAGCAAGCGCAAGGCTTTCTCTACTTGTGCTTCTCATCTGGCAGTGGTCTTCTTGTTCTTTGGGTCAGTTATGGTGATGTATATCACCCCTGGTTCAGGACACCCAGTAAAAACACAAAAAATTATTACTTTGTTTTATTCTGTGATAACACCTCTCTGTAATCCTCTAATATATAGCCTCAGGAACAAGGAGATGAAAGCTGCCCTTAGGAAGATCTTCAGGATCGAGCAAGGAGTCCATAAAATATAAATGAGAGCTAAATTCCACTCTCAATTGACCTAATTAAGCCAAATATGTCTTCTATGAGTTTATTGTTTGGTTAACAAAGTTCTCTAAAATACCTATTATCATCTCAATGATAATATTTACTGCATATTCAGTAGCCTTACTTAATAATATACTTTGATTTTTAATTACATTTTCATGATGAATTCATTTTTGTGGTCTTTTAGTATGTAATTCAACTTCTAAGAAGAAGAAGTTGAATTACTAAACTTTTTTTCTGTTTTGCATTACTAAACTAATCAATTAATACGCATGCAATGGAAACCAATAGACTACTCTGAGAACTGATTCTGTAACTCAGTAATTTTCTACTGGGACATATTGATTAGTAATAAAGATTCCAGTTAGAAGGAAACCTAACTTGTCAGCATAACATGTGTCATTATGAAAACGTACTGATAACTTTAGCTGAACATTAAGACAAGGGTTAAATTTTTAGTTACCTAGAATGTAGTATAACCAAAAAACTAAACAAGCGTTATTGAGGCATGACTTACATTAGCATAAATCTTGTTTAGAGAATAGATTCTGGGATTGTGATTTAATGTTTATACTATGTGACTTATTTCAGTACTGACATAGCTATTTTAAAACTTGGGAGTGCCAAATTGGGAGTATTTGGCACTCCCAATAGTGCTCAGCGGCACTCCCAACAGAGCTCAGTCGCTCTTCCTAGTTCTGTGCTCAAATATCCCTCCTGGTGGAAGAAAATGAAGTGTCTAAACAATTCAAAACTTCATTCTAATTGATTTCACGGGTAGATTCAATGTGCTAATCATTGTAACACTGATTTTCAACTGTGAAGTTTAAGAAATGCTTGTGGCAGTTACATAAATATTTATTCACTTATTTTACTACAAGAAAAAATATGTAAGAAACGTTTTTAATAAAATAATGTGTAAATCACTATAAAGATGTTCAGCACCTATATGATTAATTGTATGAATTATATTTAATTTTCCTTACCCATGTTACACTTGATCTCACATTCTGTTTGCTGCCAGTTGATAATATTTAGATTATTTGGTACATTAAAAGATATTTATCGAAGGATTTATACAAATATCTTTTTTTGAACAACCAACTCTTCCTCAGTTCCAACCTAGGTATCAGAGTAAGTAAGATTTTATGCAACATGCAGACAATGAGAATAAGAACCTGAGACTTGATTCACAGATGAATTGTCTGAGTCTATGTTCAACTGCAATGGAAAAATGGGTTACTTTTCACTTCAGCCACTCTTAGAGCAGAATGATGTGGGAAATTTTGTGTACAGGTCCACTGTGTAATATAAGGCTATAAACAGAGATAAAATATTATTATGAGCCACTTCTTGGTCAGGTCTTAAAAGAACCAGATAGAAAATCAGAGTAACAGGTTTGAAGGGGAAGCATAATAATGGACCTATGGGATAATAATATAAATATTTCTTTGTGTCTCAAAACAATAGCTACAATGGAGGCTTTCTATATTTGAGTCAGAAGAATGAATCAAGCAGGAGTTTGTCAGGTAGCCCTAACTTCAATTGCTCCAGTGCTTATACAAAGTAAAAGTAAACCTGTAAGCTCTTCACAGAGGTATACATGAGTCAAAAACACGTTTATTCTTCAAGGTGAATGGCACCACTTAGCTATTGGTGAGCTGCAGAGGACGCAGTCTCAGTGACAAACAGCACTAAGCCTTCAGTACAGTGTAGCCTGATGCAGTACAAATCCTTGAGAAAACAAAGCAGAAATGTCAGGCAAAGTAATTCTTTCTGAAGAGTGTAAACATTTGCTTTTCTTACATTGTTGTTTTCTGTGGCTTTGACTCATTTCCTTCAGAGCCTCTATCAACCATCCTTTTACTTAAAGATCCCACCCAGAGGAAGAAAGAAAATGTGCACATGATCAGAGGGTTCAAAACATGATTCACCACCTGATAGTGGTTTTTCCTATCACAAACCGCATCATGTGGAAGCAGTCCAATGGGCAAAATATAACAATGCAATCTTAAGAGCTAAGGAAGGTTTCTCAGTATAAACACTATACATGTTAATTGGCTGAAGAGCTCTTTGTTATAGGACCTGTTCTTTGGAGTGGAGCAGCAACCCTCACCTCAGTCCAGTAGCAACTGTGCTTATAGTGTGTGTGTGTGTGTGAGTGTGTGTGTGTGTGTGTTTCCAGGAGTTTTTCAACCACCAGACTATAGCCTACAATCACTGGTCCTGTGTTGCAGGACACCTAAAAGCCTAGGCCTCTGCATCTGCCCTGGATTGCCTCCTGCAGGTCACTTCATAGATAGGGGGTAGTCTGAATGTGGCAGTCATATCTGACCATGTATTCTGTACTGGTTGGTATAAATATTCTCTCATGTTACCACAATCATCGTGGGACTAACTAGATCTTACCAGCATATTTTTTTTAATTTTTTATTTTTACAATTACCAAGATATACAATTAAAAAAGTTCATATTTGGGTTTTAGTCATACAGTGTTCCAGCACCCAACCCGCCACCAGTGCCCATCTCCCACCACCAACGTCCCCGGTTCCCTCCCCCTCCCCAGCCCTGCTCCATGGCAGGTTCTTTATTTCTTTCCCTTTCTCTCACTTTCTCTTTTCCTTCCCCTCCAGATTATGGATTACAGAACGTACATTAAAGGGTTGTCATGTGTATCTTTTTGCCTCTATTTAATGCTCAGTTCTAGGTTCTTACCAGCATATTTGCCTGGCCACGTAGGATCCCTAAGTAATTAGACCAGAGAGAAATGCTGTTTGCCTCCAAGCAAACAAGCATGGCTCCCCTGATATACTCAAAGGCAACTAAAATACAAAACTACAATGAAGTAGAAGAGACTTGTGAAGGCTTGGAGAAATATTTAACTGGCATTAGTATTAGTCTTTGGTACAGAGACATGCCATCTCAGAAACCCCCTTCTCTACCCTATAAAGGCATTTCCAGGCAGATCTTGGCTCAAAACATTAGCATATAAAAGGACCTAGGTGAGGTGCTGGGAGAGATTACCTAAGGGCATTTGACCCTCCCTGCTTTCCATAACAGTGGGAGGGAGGTCTGAGTTGCAGGGGTATAATACTAGCTTGCTTCCTCTCTCACGCTCTCTTTTTTGGGCGCTTTTTGGGCTCTCTCTTTGTGAGCTCGCACCCTTCTTGGGAGTCTTGTCTTTGTCTCCTCTTTGCAGGGCCTTTACACGTGGTGGCTGCCATCTTGGCCTACACGTGTCTGGGGTTCTAGCCAGGAATCCTAAGCACCGGGCTTTTCCTTTTGCTGATTTCTATGCCTGAACCTGTGATAAGTAAAGCCTTTTAAAACTGCATCGGATTCCTGAGTTTTTATCCATTCCTCGCCGGCTCGGAGATAGAAGGGAACTCGCTTCCCGGCACTGTCGGGGACCCTGGCAGAGCCCCCGACAGTCCTGAGGTATAAAAATGTTAAAACTGGGCCGGAGAGATAGTCTAGCGCTTAGGGCGTTTGCCTTGCATGCAGCTGACCGGGTTCGGTTCCTGGCATCCATATGGTCCCCCACATAGTGCCAGGAGTGATTCCTGAGAGCAGAGCCAGGAGTAACCCTGAGCATTTCTGGGTGTGACCCAAAAAGCAAAAAAATAAAATGTTAAAATTACTGCTCTCATGGTGTGGTTATTAACTGGCAATTCACCTGATGGTGCCTGTACACAGCTGTTAAATGTTCAAAACTGCAATATCAGAAATCTCCTTGTAGGGGCAAGGGGAATTTTGCTCTTATTTTGCTTTTATTTGAGAACCTAAGTGAAGATATCAGTGCAATCAGCATTCGACTATACTTTAACTTTAGGTCCCATTCCTCCAGAAAGTAGTACACATATTTCATCAATTTCCAAATGATATCTCAATTCTTAAAATTGCATCAACCTAGAATTAGTAAGTGGATAGTTTAAATGCTATAATTTATGGCATTATGTAGCCAAATTTATTCTTGCTGCAGAAAAAGAAATTTTTTAAGTATTTTATTATACCACTGTGAATTATACAATTACAAAGAGATACAATTAAAAAGTTCATATTTGGGTTTTGGTCATACAGTGTTCCAGCACCCATCCCACCACCAGTGCCCATCTCCCACCACCAACGTCCCCGGTTCCCTCCCCCTCCCCCAGTCCTCCTCCATGGCAGGTTCTTTATTTCTTTCCCTTTTTCTCTCTTTCTCTTTTCCTTCCCTTCCAGACTATGGATTACAGAACATACATTAAAGGGTTGTCATTTGTATCTTTTTGCCTGTATTTAATGCTCAGTTCTAGGTACCCTCGACAATTGTTAACACACTGTTCCAATTTCTGTCTTACCTAGCCTCTGACTCCCACACGTTTGTGATAATTTCCACCTTTGACAAGACCTCCTGATATATGTTTCACTTGACCTTGAATATTGGTATCATAATATGTACATATATATTTATGTCATGCAAATAAATGCAGTCATTCTGTATCTGTCTCTCTCATTCTGATTAATTTCACTCAACATGATCTTCTCCATGTCCATCCATTTATAGGCAAATTTTATAACTTCATTTTTCCTAACAGCTGCATAGTATTCCATTGTGTAGATGTACCAAAGCTTCTTTATCCAGTCATCGATTTTCGGGCAGTCTGGTTGCTTCCAGATTCTGGCTATTGTAAACAATGCTGCTATGAACATAAAAGTAGGGATGGTGTTTCCGCTGCATATTTTTGGCTTCCCAGAGTAGATTCCCAGGAGTGGTATGGCTGGGTCAAATGGGAGTTCAATTTCTGGTCTTTGGAGGAATGTCCATATTGTTTTCCAGAAAGGCTGTACCAGCCGGCATTCCCACCAACAATGGATGAGTGTCCCCTTTTCCCCACATCCACGTCAGCACTTGTTGTTTTTGCTCTTTTGAATATGTGCCAGTCTCTGTGGTGTAAAGTGGTATCTCATTGTTGTTTTGATTTGCATCTCTCTGATGATTAGTGATGATGAGCATTTTTTCATATGTTTTTTGGCCATTCGAATTTCTTCCTTGCTGAAGTTTCTGTTCATTTCTTCTCCCCCATTTTTTGATGGGGTTGTTTGTTTTCTTCTTGTAAAGTTCTACCAGTGCCTGATATATCCTGGATATTAACCCCTTATCAGATGGGTATTGGGTGAATATTCTTTCCCATTCTGTGGACTGCTTTTGTATCTTAGTCACTGTTTCTTTTGAGGTGCAGAAGCTTTTTTAGTCTCATGTAGTCCCATATGTTTATCTCTTTTTTCTAGTTGCTTTGCTAGTGATGTTTCACCTTTGAAGATGCCTTTAGCTTCAATGTCGTGGAGGATTTTTCCTATATTTTCTTCAATGTACTTTTTATGGATTCAAGTCTGATATTGAGATCTTTAATCCATTTTGATCTCATTTTTTGTGCAAGGTGTTAGACACAGGTCCAAATTCATTTATTTACATGTCGCTGCTCAGTTTTCCCAACACCACTTGTTGAAGAGGCTTTCCTTACTCCATTTTGGACTCTTTTGCACCTTTATCAAAGATTAAATGATCATGTGTTTGAGGTTGGGTGTCAGAATACTCAATTCTATTCCATAGATCCACAGGTCTGTTTTTATTCCAATACCATGCTGTTTTAATTACTACTGCCTTGTAGTACAGTTTGATGTTGGGAAAGGTGAT
>JAJIBD010007184.1:0-67436 GCA_021461705.1 Cryptotis parvus | reverse complement strand
TATATATATATATATATATATATATATATATATATATATATATATATATAATGAAATGAAATAAAATAATAACACGTATAAGAATTTATTAAATTACCCATATTATCAAAATTGACTATGATATAATCAAATTTGATATTCACTATTAAATATTATCCCTCGCCCCTTTATATTAAATATTAAAATAAATGATTAAAATGTGTGCATGTGTGTATGAATCCTTAGTGTATGGCCACACCAGGCAGTGCCCAGGTTTATTCCTGGATCTGAGCTCAAGGGATCACTCCTGTCAGTAGATCAAGAGACCTTAAGGGGTTCGTGGGTTGAACCCAGGTTAGTGGAACGCATGGGTGCACTCCCTCGCCACTGTAGTATCTCTCGCTTCCTAACAGTATATTTTACATAGACTCATCTCAGAAGAGACTGCCAGTTTCTTATTTGTTGTTGCAGTTGACATGGCCTTGCAGTTTTATTTAATTATTTCTTGATTTGATCGGTTGATTAAATTAGTATATCTTTATATACACGCATATCTGTTTGAACCTTCTGAAATAAAGGGAACTATTTTTTGAAAATAAACGAGATAGGCTGGAGCAACAGTAAGAGAAGGAGAGCACTTGTCTTAAACGAGGCTGATATGGGTTTGCTCTCAGCCCCCGTATGGTCATCTGTGCCCTATTGGGAGTGATCCGAGTTCAAAGGCAGGAATAAGCCCTGAATGGGACCCAAAACATAAGAAAAACTAAACAAGTCAAGTGCCCAAGCCACGTGTCCAACATACAAACACACACAATAATTCAATAGACAAGGTACAGAAGGTAGAGTGAAAATAAACAGCAAACAGTACTGGGTTATCAGTGCAGACGGATGTTGACCAGGAAGGGTTGCATGGATGTTGGAAAGGGATTTTGCTGCTTTGATGGTGGCTGTTAAAACGGCTCCCTAAAAAATATGCAAATCTTCATTCACATTCTTATAAATCCATTTTACCTTAATAAAACATAACCCTCAAAAGTGTATATAATTTTTTTGGATGCTTTTTGTCCAGGGGAATCACAGTATATTTTGACCAGAATACGGTGTTTCCCTTTCTCTCTCTGTCTCTCTCATTTCACCTCTTTCTCTCTCTGACTCTACTTTTCTGTGTCTCTTTATCCTTTCTCAACTCTATGCTAACATTTTGAATGTGGGAAGAGACTCTTTAACAAAACGTTATTCTAAATGCCAAAGGATAAATTAACAAAAACAACAAAATTGGTGAAGTCATTTCCAAATTACAGGAGAAACCAGAGGATAGATATACAACTGTAAATAATAGTCTCAGTGTACCAGAAAATATTTCATGATCATAAACTATAATAAAAACCCAATAATAAAGCAAAAAAAAGATAGCAATTTAATGATGATGTTTGATTGTTTTCAGGATGTGTTTGAGTACTAGTTTGGCCTCAATATTGTGCTACAGGTGGACTAAACATTTTGTTTCCATGTCAATTCATTGATATTGTTCCTATATTTTCAACAGAGAAATAGGAAACTGACAATGACCTTTCCCATAGGGGGGTATTTTTATTGTTCATCTGAGAGTTTTATGTTTGAATTAATATTTACAATTAATTAAGTAGCAAAGACATTTACTCAATATCTACTTTAGAATACTCATAACCATATATGCTAATCTAAATGGTCAAGCCCCAATATACTCAATTTTGGATTAGGAGGCATCTTTTTAAGTAGCCAATAACAGAGTTATCTCTTAAATGTTCAAAATGCCACTATTTATTTTCGAATTCTATTTTTTGAATTTCAAATAAAGCAAAGATATCTTATATATGACAAGAGAACAATGAAATACTAGGTAGCAGAAAGAAGTCGGCTCCATACTACGTATTGCCATAGAATCAGGATCACAGAATGGACTCACGGGGAGCTTTTCAGATTTGGGGCTTGCACTTGGCTTATGAAGTTTGTGATGCTTATTGAGAGCTTCTATTTTTCATCTTCTCTGATGCAGAAGAAAATATACGTAGGTATATCACTTGAATCACTTGAATCCCGTTATTCATCGATTTGCTTGAGCGGGCGCCAGTAACATTTCCATTGGACCCTATCACGTGCCAATGTAGCCCAATGGCATCTGGTTGATTCAGGAATATGAAGAGCCTCAAACCGTTCCTTCAGGGTCTTTATAAGGAAGTCTCACCATCTTGTAGGTGGGACGTAGGTATATAGGTAGTCTTAATGCCAGTTCTCCTTTCCATTTGTTCTGTTTAAACTATTCCTAAAACACAGCTGCTTTGGGATCTAGAAGCTCAACCTGTAAGAGTCCTTTTGCCTCTGGATTTCTAAACGTGAGTGCCTCCATTCTGTTTCTGCACAGACTGTGTGTGTCACTCTTGTGGCCTAAGCCTTGCTCTAAAGTGTGTCATTTTCCACCTACAGTAAGGTATTTCCGTGCTGTTTCATATTTGGCAATAAGGCCACAAGCACATTTTGCCTGTTGAACATATGTGTTAGCAGGAAGAGCTGTCCTTTGTCCTGTGTGCTCATGCTGGAAATGTGTTCTCTGGCCTTCAAGCTGATCTCCTTAGGAGGAACCTGGATCTGCTCTTCCAGACAGTTGAGTAGAGAATGACTGTATAAATATGTATGCAAAGTTGGTCTTTTCTTTGGTAAATCCCAGCACTGCTGTGACACTGCTGAATGTGTAAATAGACACTAATCTTATTCAACAAGCTGGTCTTTGGCAAGTTGTTCAAAACCTGTCCAATTGATTTTTTTTTCTTTTGGGCCACACTCAGTAATACTCAGAGTTTATTCCCGGCCTACACTCAAGAATTACTCCTGGCGGTGCTGGGGCACCATATGGGATGTAGGGATTGAACCTGGGTTGGCTGCATGCAAGGCAAATGCCCTATTCACTGTGCTATCACTCTGGTCCCCAAAAACTGTCTAGATGAAACAGAAAAAAATGGTATGTTTTTGATTCCTGTATGAGCGTTTACTTTTATTTGTTTCTCTTCCTCTGGGTACCTATTAACAAAGCACTACTATTGGAAGGAAAAATACTGGTTTTCAGAGGGCGACCCTCCATCGAAGCAGCAACTTGGCATGGTAGCCTGTCCTTGGAGTTTATGTCCTCACCAGATCGGAGAGCGGGCGTGATACTGCAAATTATATTTCTCAGTGTTTTAGTGACAATACTATTTTATATTACATAACAGTAACTTTGTTAAGATAGAACAATACTTTGCTTCCAGGTCCTGCCCTTCCTAAGATGGACAACTTCCAACAAGAGAAACTTGAATGAACAATATGGAAGGCAGAAGTGAGGAATCCACGGTGTGTTCTTCCTGGAAACCTGTGCAGGCTGTTGCAGCCCTGCGTGCTGTGCTGATCTGACAACTCAGCTCGCTGGGGGTAGACCAGTAGGTGGGGGGGAACCTCTTGAAAGTTGAAAAAGTCTTCAACAGACTTTTCTTCCAGAATCGCTGATTGGTGGGTCATGACCTGGACACTCCCTAGTAAAGTTCTCTTCCGCAGCAGGTTTCCGCATCATGAGACTCAGTGGCAACATGACAGTGACATGGATTCCAGTCTGTTGTGTCTCTTCTACTTCACCTATCATCAATCCCCAGCTGTGACCATGACCAGCACCACCTCTGGGGATAATCACTTTCCTTTTAAAGTTCAAACTACTTTCAAAATACATAAAATTGAGTCTTCCTGATTCATTCTTTATTTTCTATTACTTATAACATTTCCAAATTCCTAGGTAGTATGTAACTGAGACACCATAATTGATGATCACTTTATCATCTCTTCTGAACATAACAAACAGAAAGTGAAACATTTTCTTCTTCCTTGTTCCATACATCAACATGTGCCTTTTCCCTTTGATGAAATTCATTGCATGAATTAATCCATAAGCGTTTGTGGTCCCTCTTGCACTCTCGTGCATTTGGTTAAGTAGAGACAGTATCTGTTAGTCCCTTGGTGAATGAAATGCCAAACCACATGAAACCCACTTTGCACTCCCTATTAAAATTTTACAGGTCAAAAATCCAAAAGCCACTTAATAAAAATTGTTCTTCATCATAAGTGACAGAAGAGATCAGGTCAATCTATGGAATAATAGTGCAGTAATTAGAAACTTTGTAGTTGATAAAGTGTGACTGTTAATCAATGTTTGACTAATTAATCAATATTTTAATCATTAGACCTTTTAAATTTGTTTTAATGAGCATTTCCTCTAATTCCCTGGTCCCATTGCTTCCTGTGCTGCTATTACCACAATTAAAGAACAAAGTATGGATTTGTCTTTCCTTTGTCCTCTCTACACTGCTACAGATCATGCAGAGCCAGACATATCATATGGGTGAAAATATCCCAGAAATTCCAGAGTTGGTGATTAAACAAGAAAATTATATTATCATGCAAAAACTTGTGATTTTGATCATCACATTTATAACCATCATAAACTACCCTTGTCGAGGAGTGTCTGGATATTGCATTCCATACCTTACACTTTAGGAATGGATAGTGTTTTGTGTTTTCTGATTGTCTCCTACTTCAGAGTCATCTAATAAATAGTTGATCTCATCCATCCAATAAAGCTTCGATGTAGGCTACAACACTACTGCTTTGTTCTCCTTTTCCTCTTCATGGACTTTTATCCCACTTGTTTTTTTCTGTCTTTACATCATATTTTCTCATCATTAGTTTTTACACTCACAGCTTAAAATATAATCACATAGTATATTAATGAGAACATAGTAAATATGAGGACATGAGTTACTGTCAGGGACGCTGCCGGGGTCCCCAACAGTGCCGGGAAGCGAGTTCCCTTCTACCTCCGAAGCGGGCGGGAAAGGATGAAGACTCAGGAATCCGATGCAGTTTTAAAAGACTTTACTTATCACAGCTTCAGCCTAACAAATCCACAGTAGGAAAAGCCCTGTGCTTAGGATTCCTGGCTAGAACCCCAGCCACGTGTAGACCAAAATGGCGACCAACACGTGTAAAGGCCCTGTAAAGAGGAGACAAAGACAAGACTCCCAAGAAGTGCAAGCTCACAAAGAGAGAGCCCAAAAAGAGAGGGAGAGAGGAAGCAGGCTAGTTTTATACCCCTGCAACTCAGACCTCCCTCCCACTATTATGGAAAGCAGGGAGGGTCAAATGCCCTCAGGTAATTTCTCCCAGCACCTCACCTAGGCCCTTTTATATGCTAATGTCTTGAGCCAAGATCTGCCTGGAAAAGCCTTTATAGGGTAGAGAAGGGGTTTCGAGATGGCTTGCTCTGTACCAAAATCTAATACTAGTACCAGTTAAATATTTCTCCAAGCCTTCACAAGTCTTGTCTACTTCATGGTAGTTTTGTATTTTAGTTGCCTTTGAGTTATCAGGGAGCCATGCTTGCTTGCTTGGAGGCAAACAGCATTTCTCTCTGGTCTAATTATTTAGGGATCCAACGTGGCCAGGCAAATATGCTGGTAAGATCTAGCTAGTCCCAAGATGATTGTGGTAGCATGAGAGAATATTTATACCAGTTAGTACAGAATAGAGAGACTCACAGACATGGGGCAGAGCTGCTACTTGCTCTCCCTGTGCCCAGCTACTCGCGAGGCGCCCAGGAGGGATGGCGGGTTCTGGCCCTGGCCTGCCACCCCAGCAGAGCCTTGCAACAAGCCAGACGACCCCCACTCCATGAGGGCCTCCATTTTCCACATCTGTACTTCTCTCGTCAGAACTCCACCCAGCAGACCAGCCTATTACAGCCCAGCGGTTCATCAATAAATGCTGAACTTAGAGATGACTACAAGAGTATGCTACCTGCATGGCAGAGCCTGGCAAGCTACCTGTGTTGTATTTGATATGCCAAATACCGGTAACAATTATAGATCTCATTCTGGAATGGATTGAGGCTCTTTATGTTCCTGGAGCAAGCAGATGCCCTTGGGCTCTACTAGCATGAGACAGGACATATGGAGATGTTACTGGGGCCCGCTCGAGCAAATCGATGATGAACGGGAAGACAGTGACAGTACAGAATACATGGTCAGATAAACTGACACATTTAGACTACCCCCTTATCTATGAAGTGATTTGCAGGTGGCAATTCAGAGCAGATGCCGAGGCTCTTAGAGGAGTCCTGCAACAAGTTACCCATTCTTTACATTTGACAATAAATTCAATAAGAATTATAAATGGTCTTGACAATACACCACTTAAAATATAACTCAAGTTGCCTCATGTTCTGTTATTATATTCAGTGATCCTATCATTGACTTGGAAATTTGACTTGAACAAGAAACATTTCCCAAAAAGTGGCTAAATGAAATCTTTCATTTTCCTCTAGTCTTGTGAACTGTGTCCCATGATACTAAATCTATATCACCAAAAATAAATGCATTAGCAAAAGAAAGGATAAGAATAATTCGTGCTGTGTGTCTTTAAGAGTAGGGAAATGCCACAGAACAATGCAGCAGCCAAAACTGGGCTCCTGTGAGAATAGGGGGTGTCTTCAAGTCTCTGACAGTCTCCACAAATGACATCAGACACTGTCAGTCTACAACAGAGCCTGACATGGACAAAGGTGGGAATACCTGTGATTGTTTGGTCCTTAGAGAGTCTGGAACATTTCATACTAAACACTTCTGTATCTAATGATAAGTCAATGATTGCCTGCCCACACAAGCCATTTTTATATCTTGGATTAGCCTGAAAATTTGAGTCATTTTGTAAATTATTATAGACTTTAATGGAACATACATTTAACTATTTGATGAAAAGTGTAACTCAGAAAACCATTTCCTTGTACGGCATGATCCATAGTACCTGCAGTGTATCCCTGGAGACCCCAAATCACACAAGAAACATGGAAACCACTTTAGACTCCCTATTAAAATGTTAAAGATCAAAAAATCCAAATCCACTTAATATGAATTGTACTTTATCATAAATGACAGAAATCTATGGAATGATGGTGTAGTAATTATAACTTTGTGGTTTATAAAGTGTGACTGTTCATCAGTGTTTAGGGGCCACACACCACTGGGTGTGGTCCTAGTGGCTGCAAACACAACTGAGCCTCAGCAGAAACACAGTGCATGGCGATAGTTTGAACCATTGGCAAAACGTCACGGGAAGCCTCCCCACCTTTGTTCTCTAAGATTTTCATGGGATATTCTTATGAAAGAAAACATAAAATACTACTTGGTAATGATGTATATAATAGGCAATAGGGATTTTCACAACATTCTTTCCATTTCCTTTTCTCTGAGTCGTGGTGTAATTCTACTATCCACCACACTTGAAGTTCATCACTGACATTGATTTTTCTTAGGTCAGAAGTGACATATGTCTCTTCTGGGGAAAACTTTACAGGTTAAAACATACAACTTGAGTTGCCGTTTTCTGTTATCTTTCTTGAAGAGTCTGTGTCAGTTGGACTCTCTAGTTCCCTCATGATAACAGCACTGTAAGTGTAACGGCATCACATAACATCGTTGAACGCATAGTGGTGGCTGAAAAGTGCCTGACGGATAGATGTGTTTTGTGGAATATGTAGTTAGTTAACATGGTTGGACAGAACATCATCTAACTTAGGCTAGAAGTTCTCTGGCTAGTTCGTGGGTGTGAAACAAATGCTGAACTCTAAATGTTCATAGTTCGGATATTCAATATTGTCATTGATAATGATAGCTATAGGGTCTGTTTTTTGGGAGCCACAATTTTCTAATGAACAGTTTGAACTCTTGCCTTCTAGTTTACTTTACAAACTTTTGTTTTTTACTTTTTGCTTTTTTTCAGGGGGCTGTTCACATCTGGTGATGCTCAGGGGTTGATCCTGGCTCTGCACTCACAAATTACTCCTGTCAGTGTTGAGGGGACCATATGGGATGTCAGGGATTAATCCCAGGTCAGCCATGGAAAAGGCAAATGCTCTACACACTGTACTATAACTCTGGCCTCAACGAACTTTAAGTCTTCTCTGTTTCTGTGTTTTATATCAGACAAAGTTCAATCTATATTTTTGGTCACCAGTGAAGAAAATTTGTAGGGAAAGTTTTCAAATTTGTACATTCTTATCAAGATTTATTTAAAATTTATAAATAATTAACATTCATCATTAAGAGAAAATTCCACAGGCACACTATTGTAACACATTGCCTTTTATATTAATATTTTTAAAGTCTAATTTTCATAAAAGACTTCAAAATACTCAGTGTTCTTGTTTTGATCATTTCATACTAACGTATATGAGACTTTAATTATATTTTGGCAGTCTTTGCTAAGTGAGATCCTTTGACATGTAAGGCCAGGAATCCTGGAGGTAAGCCATTAAGATCCTGAACCATCAGACAGTAACAGAATTTGGGTTTTAGGGGGTCAAAAATAACACCACTGTTCCCAACCTGAGATCAGAACCAATTTACAGAGAATGGTACAGGAGTCAGACAGTTAGAGATCAAAATGTCAGCTTTATTACTGATAGAAGCAATAGTGAAGAACACAGCTTTTAGGTAAGTCCTAATAGACTTGCTAAGGCTCCTCTGAATTGAAGTTGCCCCTCTTCCCATTACCACAAACAGACCCCAAACAAAGCCGCTGTCCACAGTGCTGAAGCAGTCTCGGCCCCACCTTATCACCTGACCAGCAGCAGGTGGGAGTCCTCCCTCTGTGGGCAGAAGGATAGACTGCGGCAAACATGTCCGGTTCACACCAGCAAAGCAACTCAGTGTCTCTTGTCTCTGGGGAAGAAGAGCTCAGATGCCTCTGGGCAGTTCCTCCGTATTCCTGAGACTACTGGAGTCTTCCTGTTTCATGTGGCTGTTGCATGCACTGCCCGAGGCATCCGCCCAAAACCCATGATTCCTGCTGCATGTGTGCCTCCCAAAATGTCTTTAATCGGCAGATGAGCTGGGTAGGAGTGAAAGCATGAATTAACTAGACAATTCTTTTTTTTTTTTTTTTTGGCCAGGGGTTAATCCTGGCTCTGCACTCAGGAATTACTCCTGGCAGTGCTCAGGTACCATATGGGATGGCGGGATCGAACCCAGGTCAGCTGCATTCAAGGTGAATGCCCTACCCGCTGGACTATCTCTCCAGCCCTTAACTAGACAATTCTTGAACTTTGCAAATGAGGCAAAAGTATATGTTCTCCAACTCTGGAAAGATGGGACTCAGTGGAATTGATTGGATTAGAAATCCATAACATATATAAATATAGAACCGAGAAAAGTGCCTTTAAAAGTGATGTTATGATAAATTCTCCGTAAAAATAACAGGAATTATGGAAGAAAAGTCTGCAAAACTTTCAAGGAATAAAAGTATTATTTCCTTCCTATTTTGAATTGTTTTGTTTTGGGCCACATCTGACAGTGCTCAGGGCTTATTCCTGTCTTAGTGGCTGTGTGTCATGCCTGGTTTTGCTCAGCAACCATGTGCATGCAGGGGTTTAAATGAGGCTTGGCCGTGTGCCGAGCAAGGAAGTGCCTGAAAATCCCAGTTCTATCTTTCTGGTAAGTGCCCACCTGTTGTCTATCTCTCTTGCCCCACCTGCCCCTTTTTCTCTTGTTATGATTTTGGGCTGTACCCAAGGACGCTCTGGCATTACTCCTGGCTTAGTACTGAAGGGGTCACTCTTGGTGGTTCTTGAGGAGCTCTGTGGTGTTGGGGATGGCGTCCAGGCCTCCCAATCCCAATTCTCTCCCTAGCCTTTGCCTCTGGAGTTGGCCTCGGTGGGGCGATGGGCGTCTTCAAGCTGACTTAACTGCTCTGGTATTCTGGAGGCCCAACATCCGTTGAGTCCCCATTCACAATTTTGGTGGTTGGCGCTGTTCTGGCCCTAGCGTAAAAGTTGCCTGGCCCCTGAGAGACCTTGAGCTGGGCAGCAGTGCAGAGCGTCATCAGATGGGTGTCACCCTAACTAGGCTCTGGGAAGACAGTGTGCTCAAGATGCAGCTGTTTTTAATTTTTATATTTTGGTGAAACAAAATATGATGATGAGAGACTATTACAAGAGTATCCCAGAGCCTGGCAAGCTACCAGTGTCGTATTTGATAAGCCAAAACCCAGTAACAATTATAGACCTGATTCCCATGAAGGAATAGTTTGAGGCTCTTCATGTTTCTGGAATGAACAGATGCCCATATTCTATACTAGCATGTGACAGGACATATAGAGATGTTACTGGTGCCCGCTCGAGCAAATTGATGAACAAAGGGAAGACAAGTGACAAGTGACAAGTTATCTTTCTGGCCCCAGAAGCCATTGTTTCTGTTTATCAAAACATGCTATCATAGAAATATCATTAATGAGAATTTTCAGATGATAAATCAAAATAGGAAAATCAAGGAAGTGTAAGACCAATTTAATCCTTTGTTCAATACAGAGGGAAAACCTTATCCTACTATTGTGGGATTATAAATGCTACATGTACTCTATCACATTAAATCTATCTTCCTTGTCATATCACTGTATCACTGTCTTCCCGTTCGTCATCGATTTGCTTGAACGGGCACCAGTAACATCTCCATATGTCCTGTCTCATGCAAGTAGAGCCCAAGGGCACCTACTTGTTCCAGGAATATAAAGAGCCTCAAACCATTCCATCAGGTGATGGGAATGAGGTCTATAATAGTTACTGGTATTTGGCATATCAAATATGACACGGGTAGCTTGCCAGGCTCTGCCGTGCGGGTAATATACTCTTGTAGTCATCTCTAAATCCAGCATTTAATGATGAACCGCACAGCTGCAAGCAGCCGCATAAGCTGGGCTGTGATAGGCTGGTCTGCTGGGTGGAGTTCTGACGAGGGGGAAGTCGGATGTGGAAAATGGAGGTCCTCATGGAGTGGGGGGGTCGTCTGGCTTGTTGCGAGGCTCTGCTGGGGTGGCGGGCCAGGTCTAGAACCTGCCATCCATCCCGGGCACCTCGTGAGTGGCTGGGCACAGGGAGAGCCAGTTGCAGCTCTGCCCCATGTCTATATATAAATACATAGATATGTATCTATATAGATATATACAGATGTGTATATATCTATATATCAATATATATATATTTATATAGCTATATATACATAGATATATATACACATATATACACACATATATAGATATATACACATATATGTATATATACATCCTTGTCATAACAGCTAAGAATATTGTGACATAAAACCACAGAAATTTCAGAATTGGTATTATGTAAACTATGATTTGACTTAATTCTGCTCTTCTTAGCCCTTTCAGAACTTACACTTGAGTGCTATGACGTAAAGGACTTGCTTTGAGTTTGTCCTCAGCCTGGGTGAATAATATTTTATCTGGACCAGATGAGTTACGTAGATCCAAGGAAATCTGTTATAGATGCTGTGCAGTAAGCTATTAGAAAAGGAGAAACTATTTTCTGCACCTGTCCCTGGCTAGCTGCAACTGTGGGGTATTGCAGGTGAGAAACCAGGATAAGAGAAGTCAGAGGCCTGTCAGGATTGCAGGTGAAGCCCAGCAAGGGGCCAGAGGCAGAGCTGGTTTAAAGATCAAATGAACAAATAAAAATCCAAATAGCCAATGGTTCTCAACTATTTTACGTCAAATTCTTCTTTAAGGACATAATAAATCCCTCTGTGCCCTTTTCCAAAATAAATACAGATAAGCACACAAATCTCGGAAGACTTTTATAGACTTTCAGTGGGTCTTTACAGATATTCTATGCTAAATATGGCAAGGTTGTTGGACCTAAAAATCTGGATAGGCAGAGTAATTACAGAAAATAATTCTTTCCAACTACTTCATGGACTATTTCCTTAAGTGAAAATTTATCTGAAAAAACGACATTTATAGCAACCATTTGGATCCAAGAATTTAATGAAAATAGAAGGATATATTCGGCACTAGTTGTTATTTGTATTAAATATTTTTTCATCAAATTCACGAGTCTTAAACTCATATCATTCATGGACTCAGCTTTGGTCAAAATAGTTTAGCATATTCTAAAGTTTTCTTTTCTAATTTACACCACATCACTTTTTCTAGGCAATACAATAATCTATTCTTTTAGAAATTTAATGTAGATATTTTTTGTTTTCTGGCATTATATGGAGCTGACGTCCTGGTAAGGGATTGGCCAGCCCTTGGTCAAGTCCTACATTACTCCAAGGGTTCACTCACAAGTGCGGGAAGGGGCCACTCTGGCCGGACTTGGAGCAGAGATTTGGGCTCCTCCACCCTTTCCTCCACGGCTCTGCAGCCGCACTACATTCTTAGATAGTACTGATTTTAGGATCAGGTCCTTCCCAGAATCTTTCATATTTATACACTGTATACAGATTCTAGGCAGGTTCTAACTGATACCCATCATCCCACTAAGCCTAGCAAGAAGCCAGAGCAAACCACACATCTTGAGGTCAGTCATTCTCAACATCCAGCCTCCATAGTTCCTCACAGCTCCACCTAAGGAAAACCTGATCTTTCCCCTTTCAGCAGTAAATGCTCAAGATGAGAACCTTCTACTGAGAGTATACCACCTACACGGAGGAGCCTGGCAAGCTAACCGTGTTTTATTTGAAATCCCAAAAAGCTAGCAACAATTATAGACCTCAATCCCATGAGCTAAAGAATGGTTTGAGGCTCTTACTGTCCTTGGAGCAAGCAGATTCCCTTGGGCTACACTTGCTTGCATCGAGATGATACTGGTGCCTGCTCAAGCAAATTGATTAACAATGGGAAGACAGTGATACAGTGATAGATTATATATCATAGGACCTAAATTTATTCTATTAGGGATATACTATAGGGCTGTTTTCTTAGATATATTAATTTGGTTTCTCACTTTTAAGAATTCTATTCCATTTTTCCTATTTCTGGACATAAAATGATTATGATTACATTTCCCTTTCCCTGGGGTGTTGGGAATAAAAAAAAACAAACAAAAGAAACTTTATTTTTTAAAGTATATTATTATACCACTGTGAGATATACAATTACAAAGATATACAATTAAAAAGTTCATATTTGGGTTTTGGTCATACAGTTTTTCAGCACCCATCCCTCCACCAGTGCCCATCTCCCCCACAAATGCCCCCGGTTCCCTCCCCCTCCCCCAGTCCGCCTCCATGGCATCTTCTTTATTTCTTTCCCTTTCTCTCTCTTTCTCTTTTTCTTCCCTTTCAGACTATGGATTACAGAACATACATTAAAGGGTTGTCATGTGTATCTTTTTGCCTGTATTTAATGCTCAGTTCTTGGTTGGTATTAGTACCCTCGACAATTGTTAGCACACTGTTCCATTTTCTGTCTTACCTAGCCTCTGACTCCCCACACGCTTGTGATAATTTCTACCTTTGACAAGACCTCCTGATACATGTTTCTCTTGACCTTGGATATTGGTATCATAATATGTACATATATCTTTATGTCATGCAAATAAATACAGTCATTCTGTATCTGTCTCTCCCCCTTCTGGCTAATTTCACTCAACATAATCTTCTCTATGTCCATCCATTTGTAGGCAAATTTTAAAACTTCATTTTTCCTGACAGCTGCATAGTATTCCCTTGTGTAGATGTACCAAAGCTTCTTTATACAGTCATCGATTCTAGGGCACTCTGGTTGTTTCCAGATTCTGGCTATTGTGAATAATGCTGCTATGAACATAAATGTAGGGATGGTTTTTCCACTGCGTATTTTTGGCTTCCCAGAGTATATTCCCAGGAGTAGTATGGGTGGGTCAAATGGGAGTTCAATTTCTAGTCTTTGGAGGAATGTGCATATTGTTTTCCAGAAAGGCTGTACCAGCCGGCATTCCCACCAACAATGGATGAGTGTCCCCTTTTCCCAACATCCAGGCCAGCACTTGTTGCTTTTTTGAATATGTGCCAGTCTCTGTGGTGTAAAGTGCTATCTCATTGTTGTTTTGATTTGCATCTCTCTGATGATTAGTGATGATGAGCATTTCTTCATGTTTTTTGGCCATTCAAATTTCTTCCTTTTGAAGTTTCTGTTCATTTTTTCTCCCCATTTTTTGATGGGGTTGTTTGTTTTCTTGTAAAGTTCTACCCATGCATGATATATCCTGGATATTAACCCCTTATCAAATGGGTATTGGGTGACTATTCTTTCCATTCTTTGTACCCATCTTTATATCTTAGTCACTGTTTCTTTTGAGGTGCAGAAGCTTTTTAGTTTCATGTAGTCCCATATGTTTATTTTTTCTTCTAGTTGCTTTGTTAGTGATGCTTCACCTTGGAAGATGCCTTTAGCTTCAATGTCGTGGAGGGTTTTTCCTATATTTTCTTCAATGTACTTTATGGATTCAAGTCTGATGTTGAGATCTTTAATCCATTTTGATCTGATTTTTGTGCATGGTGTTAGAAACAGGTCCAAATGCATTTCGTTACATGTCGCTGCCCAGTTTTTCCAACACCACTTGTTGAAGAGGCTTTCCGCGACTCCGTTTTGGACACTTTGCACCTTTATCAAAGATTAAATGATCATGTGTTTGAGGTTGGGTGTCAGGATACTCAATTCTATTCCATAGGTCCACAGGTCCGATTTTATTCCACTGCCATGCTGTTTTAATTACTACTGCCTTGTAGTACAGTTTGAAGTAGGGAAAGGTGATGCCTCCCATCTTCTTTTTCCCGAGGATTGATTTAGCTATCCTTGGGGGTTTATTGTTCCATACAAATTTCAGGAGGGGGTGGGGCGGAGCAATAGCCAAATGGCAGGGCATTTGCCTTGCACACGGCTGGCCTGTGACAGCCCAGGTTTGATAACCAGCATCCCATATGGTCCCCGAATACCACCAGGAGTAATTCCTGAGTGCAGATCCAGGAGTAACCCCTGAGCACCGCCGGATGTGACCCAAAAAGGCAGAAAAAAAAATTTCAGGAGTGTTTGGTCAATTTCTTTGAAGAATGTCATGGGTATCCTTATAGGAACTGCATTGCATCTGTACTGAGCTCTAGGGAGTATTACCATTTTGACAATGTTGATTCTCCCTATCCATGAGCAAGGAATATGTTTCCATTTCCTTGTGTCCTCTTTATCTCTTGGAGCAGTGTCTTATAGTTTTCTTTGTACAGGTTCTTTACACACTTGGTTAAGTTGATTCCTAGGTATTTGATTTTCTGTGGCACAATTGTGAATGGAATCATTTCATTAATATCCCTTTCTTCTCTTTCGTTATTTGTATATAGGAAAGCCACTGACTTTTGGGTGTTGATTTTGTATCCTGCCACTCTACTATATGTATCTATTGTTTCTAGGAATTTTTTGGTAGAGAGTTTAGGGTTCTCTAGGTATAATATCATGTCATCTGCGAATAATGATAGCTTGACTTCTTCCTTGCCCCTCTGGATGCCCTTGATGTCCTTTCCCTTCTCTGATTGCTATGGCAAGTATTTCCAGTACTATATTGAATAAAAGAGGTGAGAGTGGGCAACCTTGTCTTGTCCCTGATCTCAGGGGGAGGTTTTAAATTTTTTCCCCATTTAGAATGATGCTTGCTGTGGGTTTTTGGTAGATGGCTGTAACTATCTTGAGGAAAGTCCCTTCAATTCCCATTTTCTGGAGGGTTTTAACCATGAACGGGTGCTGGATCTTGTCAAATGCTTTCTCTAAGTCTATTGATTGGATCATATGGCTTTTATTTTTTCTCTTATTGATATGATGTATTATGTTTATTGACTTGCAAATGTTGAACCATCCTTGCATTGCCGGGATGAATCCTACTTGGTCATGATGTAAAATCTTCTTGATGAGTCTTTGGATTCTGTTTGCTAGTATTTTGTTGAAGATATTAGCATCCGTGTTCATCAGGGATATTGGTCTGTAGTTTTCTTTCTTTTGTGTTGTCTCTCCCTGCTTTGGGTATCAGGGTGATATGTGCCTCGTAGAAGCTGTTTGGGAGTGCTTCTGTTTCTTCTATTTCCTGGAAGAGCTTGAAAAGGACTGGCAGTAGGTCCTCCTTAAAGGTTGGTAGAGTTCACTATTGAATCCGTCTGGACCTGGGCTTTTGTATTTGGGCAGACTTTTAATTACTGTTTCTATTTCCTCAATGGCTCTAGGCTTATTCAAGTATTGCAGGTCTTATTGTTTCAGCCGTCGGAGGTTATAGGACTTCAGAAATTTATCCATTTCTTTTAGATTCTCGTGTTTCACGGCATACAGGCTCTCAAAGTAATCTCTGATGATCTTTTGGATTTCTGTGGTTTCTGTTGTGATGTCACCATTTTTATTTTTGTTCTGTTTATTTGGGTTCTGTCTTTCCCTCTCCTTACATATCTTGCCAATGGTTTATCAATCTTGTTTACTTTTTTTTTTTTTTGGGTCACACCCAGCAATGCTCAGGGGTTTCTCCTGGCTCTGCACTCAGGAATCACTCCTGGCGGTGCTCGGGACCATTGGGATGGGGGGTCGCCCCCGGGGGGGGGGGGGGGGGGGCGGGGGGAGCGCCCCCCCCGCGGGGGGGGGAACGGGCGGGCCCTCTTTTATTTTTCAAGAACCAGCTCTTGGTTTCATTTATCTTTGGATTGTTTTATTGGTTTCCAACTCATTGATTTCCTAAGTTTTATTATTTCCTTTTTTTCTGCCTGGGTTAGGCTCCTTTTTGTTGGTCTTTTTCTAATGTCTTCAGCTGTGTAGTCAGGTTATTTATGTGGGCCCTTTCTTGTTTCCTGATGAATGCTTGCAGAGCTATAAACTTTCCTCTTAACACGGCTTTTGCTGTGTCCCACAAGTTCTTAAAGTTGGTGTCTTCATTTTCATTTGTTTCCAGAAATCTTTGGATTTCCTGTTTGATTTCTCCTATGACCCATTTGTTGTTCAGCTGTGAGCTGCTCAGTTTCCAGGTGTTTGGTTTGACTCCCCTGTTTCTGTGTATGGTTAACTTCCATTTTCACTGCATCATGGTCAGAAAAGATAGTTGACACAATTTCTATCTTTTTTATTTTATTCAGATATGCTTTGTGGCTCAGCATGTGGTTTATCTTGGTGAATGTTCCATGTGCACCAGAGAAAAATGTGTATTCAGCTTTTATGGCATGAAAAGCCCTGTATATATCCACTAGCTCTCTTTCTTCCATTTCTTCCTTCAGGGCCAATATTTCCTTGGTGAGTTTCAGTCTTGTTGATCTATCCATAGTTAATAGAGCAGTGTTGAAGTCTCCAACTATTATTGTGTTACTGTTAATGTCTTCTTTGAGGTCTCTTAACAGTTGTTTTAACTATTTTGCTGGCCCCTCGTTGGGTGCATATATTTTTAGTAGTGTAATTTCTTCCTGGTGTACATATCGCCTAATTAATAAGAAATGGCCTTCGTTGTCCCTTCTAACCTTTTTCAGCCTGAAGTGTATATTATCTGGTACTAGTATGGCTACACCAGCATAACAAAAGAAACTTTAAATTATCTCCCTAAACATATTCTTATTTTCCTTCTACCCCAATTGCAACTTATATGGCAAGTTATAAGCCACACTTCTATTACATGATCAGCACTGTCCCAATGACCATATACGAATCATCTCATTTAAAGCTCTAGAAATGTTATGAAGTCACTGCTTTAATTATTGCTCCTCTTTCTCCTAATAAGAAATCAGTAGTGAGAGGCCTGTGAGGCTAAAAGCATTTATCACCGTAACTAACACACAGAGCAGGAATGCAAACTCAAGGCCATTGAGTCTCAATCAAAACTTTTAACATCCTCATACTTTTTTACCAAAGCCATTACAAAAGTACAACCTTCTACTTTGCCGTCTCCTCTTCTTAGACATTACATTGTTTTTTTAAAAAATTACCATGTTTGCATCCATATTTCTAACACACGTACTCTATATCTATGAACCCTCATTGGTGTGAATTATAACGTCTCTTGCATTGATGAGGCGAGTGGTGATTGCCTTTACACAGCAGTTGTAAGTTCTGTCCACGCACAGTGCGGTCAGCTGTCCTTCAGTGTGACCAATGGCCGACCTGCTGCATTTCTGACATCTCTCCTAAACTTACACTTGAAATTCATTTATCTATTTCTAAACTCATTCCTCCTATGGATCTTAAAAAGAATTCACAACATATAATATACAACTTTCTTAGCTCAGCATCTTAATTTTTCTCTTTTCTTAACTGTTCTTCCCAGACCATAAGAGAAAGAAACCTAGTTAAGTGAGCAGAACTCTGGATGGGGTGGGGGGGTGTTCAGAGGCTAGGATTTTATTTCTGATTCCACTACTGACCTGTTCTCTGCCCTTGGCTTTAACAGAACTGCACGGGATTCGGCGAGGAGGTGCTTCAGCTCCTCTGCTGACATGCATTCAATGGGCCAAATCCTTCAAATGAGCAGATTGCACTTGGGGATGAAGTTAAGCTATTTGGAGGGGCATTAACCCTTTCTGGTCAATGAATTTTCTATGCATGAGTGGAATAAGTTACTAAACAGCACCAACTCTTCTTCATTCCACACTCCCCCCCCATTGCCTAACTTACAGCGAAAGTGTCACACTCAGTCAATAACTAAGCAGTACTTCAGAGAAGTGCTGAGCAGTGAGAAAAAGGAATAGCAAGTAAATGAAACGACCCTCAACAAACAGGTGAACAAACTGTAGAAATCAATGACATGAGCATGGACTGAATTCGGTGCCTGCCTGTTTGTCTCCTTCCTCCCTTGCTGGCCACAGCATTCTTGGAGTAAAAGTGCCACAAAACTGTCCTTCCAGAAGAGCCTATTCATTAAAATTGGGGATGGCATCCATTGCCCTCTGGACCAGAGATAAACTCCTGACTTACCTTCAAGACTCTTCACCAGTGGGACTTGTTCCACTGACTTCTAATCCCTGTTCTGCTCAGGGACGTTCTGTTCTTTCCTGAGCAGATTCACAAGTTCTTTCAATGGCTGCCTCTCGTTCTTTTCCTGAAGACTTGAGTGAGACTCTGCGACATCTGCCCCTGGTCTCTGGTCTTCGGCGTCAGGACTTCCCTCCACTCACATCAAGTCAAAGTCCTTCCTTAGCTAGTGTTCTGCCGTCAGTTCTTCAGGAAAATCTTCAGTGAAACCAGAGCTCTTGAGACACTAAGCACGCTCTCCTTACAGAGGAAATGGCCAGTGACCCTTGTATTGGACTCCTGGGGTTGCAGGACCCTTTCTGATATTGGTAACTTTTGTGTTCACTCCTTTTCTAGCAAGCAGGCTAATAGATTAAGAAAGTAGAGGACAATTCACAGATACTGTGAACACTGGTTTTTATCTGAATTTTAGAATTTACTTGAACAACTATTTACATATTATGAATACCCTCTACCACAAAGAAAAGAAATACCTCCAGATATAAGCAAATGAAACAGACAAAAAAGAATTACTCCATTTGCTTCATTTTGAAAAAAAAAATATTTTGGAATCTTGTGCTGAGAACTGTGGGTTAAGCACAGTTGTTGAATAATTTGGGAGTCCACTTTGTTATAGTACTTCCAAATGAAACATGAAAAAATATAAGGTGTGGAGCCTTGAACAAATTATCTAATATCTTCTAGCATTTGTTTTTTCAGTAATGTTACCTAACTATGTCAGAGAAAATGAAAACAGACAAAATGAATCATCATGCACCAAGTCCGTCACATATTATGAACTAAAATATATCTTTATGATCCTCTGCAATCTATTTCTAGTTTCAGTATATTTTGTCACACCTTTTAAATATTATTAAAATTAATAGAATGTTTTGAAAAGTACAATTGAGAAACAAATACAGGAAAAATAAAAATAAACATTGATTTGTAATTAAGTCATTTTCAAACACAGCAAATAGATGTTTTTGTTCAAACTAACATATTCTGTCTGACAATTTAGTTACGAGCTGCTGAAATATGTAAGAAGATGCATGAGAATTAGAAAGCTCATAAACACACTGAGAGCTATAGCTGATTGTCATTTTGTTGCCAGAATCTGGGAGAAATGTCCCATATGATTAAGGCTGACGAAACTGTACTGAAACAAACAATTGCTAGCCCTTTCTTGGGATAATTTAGAAGAGAAGCAATCTTGCCTTCTTGAAACTTGTCAGGTACACCTTTCATCTCTTTCCTCAGACTCTATTTCCTGGTTCAAAAACACAAGCACAAGGTCAGTGCCAACCAAAACAACTCGAAAGGTGCTATTTTTTTTCTAAACAGCTAGAGTTCTGGTAGACTGTATTCTTAGAAGTACAGTATCTGCAATAAATGCGAGGAAGAGAAAAAAATGGTTGGGCTAGAATGGACCTTGGAAAATAGAATACATACTAAAGATTGTAATTCAGTATGTTTTCTATCTGCAGAGTGTTGGACAACAGGAGATGGAGGTTCATGCCAGGTCATCAGAACCTGTGCTAACAGGATGTATTGCAAGCACTAGAATTGGCCATGAGAGTTATATACTTCAAAGCAAGAGTGGCGTCCAAAAATAAGAATGGGGAGTCTTTGAATTGGTGAGATTTGGAGAAAGAGGATACTATGTTAAAATAATCCCTTATGATAAACTCTGGGTTTGAACCGTTCTACATTCAACTAGGGCTGAAGAAATAGAAAACAAAGTTCGGGGGGGGGGCAGAAAGGTAAGCCTGTGGGGGCAGCATCCTTGCAGAATCCAGAGAAAAATCCTAAAAGTATTTAACCAGGCCCGGAGCAGGTTTCATAAAACTAGTATCTCCAAATAAAGCCGGAACTGATACCCCTGTCTTGGGGATCAACGGGAAGCTCCAGACCATCGTTATTAGAGCTCTCTGTTGAACAGGTCTCACTCACCAAATAGCAATAAAAGGAAAAAAAATCTTATAAAACAGGACCTAAGTCCACAGGAGAGAGCATCATAAGAAAACAGCAGAGTGAAATGAACAGGGAATTCTATGTGATACGAAATGATAGCAACCAGGGAAAATAACTTTGACAGTCTGCGCTATCCAGAGTCATCATTGGATAATCGACATAGGGGACTGAGAGTGATCCAGTCATTTTAGTCATTCATTCAATAGCCAAATGTTTATTGAACAGTTTCTCTTCTAGATACTCTGCCGGCACTGAGCAAGATTTCACAATAAGCAGCAGAGATTAGGCCATTATTTTAAGATTAATTTTAATCTACCATCTAATCTTACATGACAGCGGGAATTCAGAGGAAAATTTTAAAGAACTGGAATGATAAGCTCTAGTAGAATTAGAGTAAATTGTGTAATAGAAAATAAATGAGTAACACTTTAAAGACTGTGAGCCAAGGGAGTTCTCTCTGAGAAAATAATATGAAACCAAGATTCAAATGGCGGAGAGCTATTATTTCAGAGGAAAGAGGAAGAAGCCTAAGAAAAATATATGATCATAAAAACCTTTTTTGGTAGAAGCAGGATTAATGTGTGTAAGGAATGGAAAGAAGGTTGGGGTAGTTGAAGCCTACTGGAAAAGAAGCCGTGTTAAGATATGACCGAACCATTCAGAACACGCCAGAATTTTAAAAGTAATAGAAATATTTTGGGTAGTATTCTAAGCAAGAGACTCAAGGTATGTGATTGCAATAACTCTTTGACAGATTATTTATATTAGAAGAAGTCTACAGCTGTCACACCCATACAGTGTCAAGTAAGAGATGAAAAAGGAAAATCTCAAGTAACATAAGATGCATTTTGGGGGACCGGAGCAATGCAGTGTGTAGGCCGCCATCAACCCAGGCTCAATCCCGGGCATTCCATAATGTCCCCGAGCACCGCTATGGGGAGGCTCTAGGCATCACCAGCTATGACCTTAGAAATAAAAAAACAAAAGCACTGTGATCCTTGACACTGAAGAGTGATTCCTGTACACAGTCAAGATCAAGCCTGTGTGCCAGATATTGCTTGAAAATCTAAAGAAAAGAGCAATGCCAAAACAAATAAAAATGGTGACTAATAATGCAATGTTTTATGAGGTTTTTTTTTTGAAAGCTGTTTCCTATGTCTTTGTGCGTAAATATTAAGATACTTTGGGCTTAGCTTGTCTACAAGTAATTACATATTTGGACACAAAACAGAAAGTGAATAAGGTATTTTAAAGGAAAGAGAAATACAAAGTTCAGAGAAGGAAACTATAGGCAGCAAAATAAGCAAATTCTCACTCTGTAACTTTCACTAAGGCGGGAGACGTTCTTATCAGGATAAGAACAAGGAAAACACTCTAGTCATTTGGGGCTGGTGAAGAATATTTTTGTCTTTCTGAGGACCACATTTTGCATCTAAAGAACAGACTGTAAGCAATCCAATAATTACAGTTGATAGGAACAAGGCAGATTTGAAACACTGGCTATCAAATATGTAGTTTAACCTCAGTTCACAGAAATTAACTGCTAAAATAATGAAAGCAACACTAGTTGTTTTTTGTTTTTGTTCTTCTTTTTTCTTTTTTGGGTCACACCCGGCAATGCTCAGGGGTTACTCCTGGCTCTGTACTCAGGAATTACTCCTGGTGGTGCTCGGGGACCATATGGGATGCCTGGGATTGAACCCAGGCCGGCATTGGCAGGCAGCATGTAAGGCAAATGCCCTACCCGCTGGGCTATGGCTCCGGCCCCAGCAACACTAGTTGGACTAAACTAATAGAACCTACATACAGCTACAGCTATAAATTATCTGATACCTAAAGAACTAAGAAAAAGAGAACACTTACATGGTAAAAAATAAATTGTTTGGACCAAGGAGAATCAGACGTTTCAAGTGAGAGAAAGATTTTAACATGGCTTTAATATTCTCAATAGACAATATTTTTTCTGAAACTACCAGCAAAAGAATGATTAATTTCACAATAACATTAAAAAATGAGGTCTTAAATTCACCAGAAGAGGACCCCCTCCAAACAAACACAGAGTAAAGCGTAACAAAAACTTATCTAACAAAATATAAATTAACAATACTTAGAACCTTCTGAATATGGACATGAAGACCAACACTTGGGCTATCTGCGCCATTATTTGTTCATTACACAATACTGAATCTGTGTTACAGAAAATCTTCCCCATCACAGACCTCATCCATTATGCTTCACCCAAGACTTAAGTTCCTAGAGGGAAAATTTGTTGACATTTTCATTGCCACCTGTAACTCATGAAGCACCGTGTTGTTCCAGTTCTATACCAGACAGACTGTGACCTTTATTCCATCTCTCAGCCATCACACAGAGAATGGAAACTCTGCTTCCAATCCACTTGACTGGGGGGATAAAAAGAAGTGTGCCTCAAGTTATCCCTTCCCAGCTTAAGCACAGAAGAAAATTTCAGCTCGATCAGGTGAAATACTTTATCCTCACACACTGTACTCCAGGAGCTTCATGGAAAAACAGGTAATAGCCTGTGGCACTGATATGCAACTGCGGAAGAGGCAGGGGGAAGGAGATGTAAGGAGAAAAGGATTCACATTTCTGAAATACCATGCCTCTGGTCATTGTCAAAAAAAACTGGAGATGTGGTAGAGAATTAAGAGAAGACTTAACTCTAACATAAATAAAGCAAGGGAGCTGCCAGAAGTTTCATAGAGTCAAGAAGAGCCCTTGTAATCATAGACAACTCAGGTGGGCAGAAAGCTATGCCTATTTGCTTGATTGCACCCATTCAAGAGCAATCACTCAGGACACAGGGCAGATGAGATCACATGGCCTCTGGCATGCGCAGAGCCATCAATATAGGGCCGGAGGCACACTGATATTAACCACAACCTCTGACCAAAAAAATGACTGAACAATAAACTACTTTGGCCCAGGGGCAGTTCATAGAAAGCCAGATTTAAAAACAAAATTGCACTCATTCCTTGCAGTCTGCAAGAGTGCATGTATGCCTGATACTGTGCCCTTCAAGACTTTCAGGAGAAATCAGGGAAGACCTTAAGATCCTACTCTCTGCTTCAAAATTGTGGGTAAAAAGAAAGCATCCAGAACCAAGTAAAACTTTTAGAAAGTAATACATTTTACAGAATTAGTTCAGTATAGTTTTTAATAAATGAATAAATAAATATCCAAACAAACAACTCTTAAGGATACATTATTGAAGAGCCACTAAATGGTACATTTTTAGACATATGAAAATTGAACCAGAAAAGTATGACCTATGAATTGGGGAAACATAAGCAATATGTATTGTTTTTGTTGGACTTAGCATAGAACATCAAAGCAGCAACTACAGATATTTACAAAAAAACTTAAGCCATGCTTAACGAACTAAAATAATGTATTAATACCAGGCTGCAGAGAACTAAAAAAGGGTAACAATGTAGCAATAATGAAAAAAAATTAATTTTGCAGTATAAGATCACTTGATCACTTGACATTCCGTTATTCATTGATTTGCTCAAGCAGGCATCAGTAATATTTCCATTTGTCCCTGTCACATGTCAGTGTAGCCCAATGGCATCTGCTTGCTCCAGGAATATGAAGAGCCTCAAACCGTTCATTAAGGGTCTTGATGAAGAAGTTTGACCATCTTGTAGGTTGACAGCCACATGACCTTTTGACGTCTGTGGGATCCAGTTGGTGTGTGTGCTGTTCACTTCTTTACTGATGAGATGGTATGTCAGATTTTAGAAGGGAGAACGTTGGGAATGTCATATCCTTTCTGTGGAATTTGGTGCGTGGACAAGTGGACATGGCTATCAAAGAGATCCAAGTAGAACTCATGGGCAATCTTCTCTATTGCCTTTCTGGAAGATGAGATGGATATATCAGGACGCCGGAGGGCAGTCATCTTGGTTTTATAGTTGATGAAGGACAAGTGGCTGTTGTGAATGCTTTTCCTGGCTTCTGCTGTGTCAGACAGTGTTTCTGCTCTTCTCTCTTTGAGGTCTTCCTTTATCGCTTCTCTGCACTGCTTTGTGAGCTTGGATGTTAGTTCATGGCTGCCTGAGGCTCGTGCCTTGCCACATTGGCGAATGAGCTCAAGAGTTTCTGAAGACAAGCGTCCTTTTTGTGGCTTTCTCTCGGCGTTCCTGGCACAATCATGGAGTTGCTGAACCAATCAGTTGTATTCTTCATCAATGTCATCAATGATGGTATCTTCTCATGTTGCTACAATGGTGCCAAAGAGCTCCCAGTTGGTGGTCATTCTAGGAGTTTTCTTTTTTAAATTTTGTAGCCCTTTCTCCCCATTCCATGAAGTAGAATTTTGCACAAAGGAGATGATGGTCCAATCCTGTTTGGAATTTTTGGGACAACAGCAACATTGGTCAATCAAAACCATTGATTAAATATGATGTGGCCAATTGCATTGTGGTCAATTTCATTTCACCAGGAGATTTCCATGTCCACTATTCAGATTCAGCCTTCTGGAACTGTGAGTTACCATGAATGGTCTTGTTCGGCATGATGAACTCAGTCCCTTACCCTGTTCGATCCATTCTAGGCAATGAGTCCCGAAGTGGAGGTCTTGGCCGATCTTCTTGGTCCTATCTTGGCATTAAAATTTACTATGATCTTGTAGAAGGTGTGGTCTTCTTTAAAGAATTACTCCAGTTCCATGTAGAATTTCTCAATTTCTTCTTCCTTTTATATGAATGTTGGTAAGTAGACAGCGAAGATAGAAACTGCCAGCAGTGAGCCACATCTATTCAAGTATAATCATCCAATTTCGTTTGTTAGGCACTCAAATGATCAATGCTCATGGACAAGCTTGTGTTGAAAAGGACACAGACACCACACACACCTCTTTTATCACATGTCCAAGGAGCAGTTCTTCTCAGGTGTCGAAAATTGTGTTATGTTATTGACACATTCTTGCTTTGGTAAGAACAGTGATGTCATACTTGATCTTTTGCACTTGCACTATCAGGTCCTCATTATATTCTTCAGATGCCAATGCACATGCATTGAAAGCATAGATAGTCATTTTAGATCTTCTTCATTTTGGCAGCCTAGTTTGACCCAGAGATTATATTAGCCTTTCCTTGCTTGTCCTTCTTAGTGCTGCTGTATTTAGGGCTCTTTCAGGGTCAGGGGGAAGAGACCCATTGCCTTTACTGGTTTTGGCGTATTGAATACACAACAGACTGCTTACCAAGCTCTGCCATGTGGACAGGATGCTCTTGGTAGCTTACTGGGCTCTCTGAGGAGGGACAGGTGGAATACTCTTGGTAATTCACTGATGAACTGAGGTAGTAGCTCTTCCCAGTGTATCTGTGTCACTGGTTCAAGTATACCTGGGTTTGAAATGTTTCTCTATAAGGTGGGGCTCTGACAAGCTGGGCTTGAAATCGGTGTTCTCTCTTAGGTGGAGCTCTGACGAGCTGTGGAGTTCAGATGATTAAAATGGTTGCCAATATGGTGCGGGGTTCCTCTGGTTTCTGTTCCAAGGCAGTATAAGATATACTAGGAAAAATCAAGGCTACAATATATATTCTCAGTCCGTATTTGCAGATCAAATTTTATGGACTAACAGATTATGTGTCAGAAGAACACAGAAAGCAAAAAAGAATAAGTAAAACAAAAAAGAAGCTCATAAGAAAGTCCTGTTCAATTAAATATATCACACATATGCAGTAAAAAATACGAGGAGAGGCAAAGAAACACATGGAAAATTGAAAGAACATAATGAGGAAAAATATCCCAAATTTCGAGAAAATCATGACTACATGCTAAGACATGGATACATGCTAAGACACCTACAACAGTGCTTGCACATAGGTGCATGTGCATGAACACACACACAGACACACACACACACACAAAGTCCAAGCAGAATAATGCAGAGATGCATAAAATTATGCCTGAGTCAAAATCTTGAACACAGAACCAGGGAAATTATTGATAATATACAGATCACGATCACGATCACGATCTTCCCGTTAATCATCTATTTGCTAGAGCGGGCACCAGTAATATCTCAATATGTCCTGTCACATGCTGTAGAGCCAAGGGCATCGGCTTGGTACAGGAACATAAAGAGCCTCAAACCATTATATTAGGTCATGAGAATGATCTAATATACAGATAAATGCAATAAAATTTAATTCTCATCAGAAACAGTGGAGGCAGAGGATTAGGTGTCATATTCTAAGTGCTTAAAGAAAAAACTTTCAACAAAGAATATTATATCCAGCAAAACTATCTAAAATAAAAACACTATTAAGGTACTCGTAGGTAAACAATGCTAGAGTTCATTAGTGGAACTACCTCATGACTTACTAAAGAATATTTCATATTTTTCAAATATGAAGTGAGTGAAATGTGAGAACAATTTGAAGTCACAAAGAAACAAAATAATAAAATGCTAATTATATGGGTAACATACAATGCTGGTTTAATTGCATCTATTTTTTATGTATTTTCTCCATGGTTTGATTTTCAAATCAAATGCATTAACATTTTTCATTTAATTATATTGTTTGACATAGCAAAAACTAATATATTTGATCACAAGATTAAAGTAAAAAGATATGACACAGAAAAGTTGATTTACAGAAAAGAAATGACAATATGTAATAGCTTTAATTTACTGCTAAAATTTAAAAAAAAAGGCAGGTAGAGGTTTAATACAATGCATTATGTAAGAAAACATTGGCGCTCATATGCTCTCAGATTATTTAAATGACAACTTATTGTTGAGGTTGAAACAAAACTTGACATAATATGTAAAACTAACAAAAAATTAGGAGAGAAAGAAGGCATCATAGTCATAAGACTGTGCCATTTCATTAAATATAAGAATATACTTAAAACAGGCTGAGGTCATTTAGGACATACATTGTAAGTCTGGGAACATACACAAAATAACTCAAAATCATTTTAAAATATCACTACATAAATTTTTAAATTTTTTTGACAAAAATATACATTTAATACAAACATGGTAATAATCTAATGATATGTGAGAAAAATATCTACGAGACCCCAAGACAACCTAAAGCAAAATTGTAGCTGCAAATCCAACCATAACAACTAAATTTCAAAAAACCTTTATTTTATAAGAACCTACTCAGTAATATTTAGGGGGGTGTGTGTGTGTGTGTGTGTGTGTGTGTGTGTGTGTGCGTGTGTGTACATAGGGTGGAAAAGCATAGTGGTGGGGAATGCCCAGCCTGTCCCATTAGGTCTACTCTTGGTGCTCAGACCCGTAGTTGTGATTAGGGGACATGGCAGAGAGCACCTTATCACCACCAGGGACATTCCTGCAGTGCTCAGGGACCACCACTGAATGAAACTTTAAAGAAGCCTATTAGGTCAGGATTTTTTTTTTCATATTTTGGATTTAGATGTAAAGGATTCTGTATTTTCCTAACCAGAGAATACACATTTCAGCTTTGGATGTGCACATAATTTGAAAGTAATAGAAATACGATATAGTTTGTTAAGCTGAGGGTTAGAACTCCAACTGGGTTCATTTAACTGAATGTAGGGGTGGTAAAAAAAAGTTTTAAAACTTTGTTTGAATTAAATTTTTCTATGGTTTATTAGCAGTGCATATTGCTTTGTATACCTATTTTATATTCCTGTATACTTTAATCAAGTAAAATATATCTTGGGTGAAAAAGCGTCATGTACGGGAACTTAAATTCTGATGTAAACAATTGTAAATTAGCTACATTAGCTATTGCAATACTAAACAACTTCATTATAAAGTACACTTTTTATCTGTTTGATGTTGGGTCACATTCATCAGTGCTCAGGGTTTACTCACGGCTCTGTGCTCAGGAATTAGGTCTCAGAAGACCATATGTGGTGCTGGGAGCATAAGCTGAGTCAGAATAGAAAACAAACCCCCACCTGCGGTACTAAGGCTCCTGCCTAAAACACAAAATGCTTTCCAAGAGGACATACCTCAAGCTATTTTGTTAGCCCACTGTTTTTCTAATGCCACAGCTATGATGATATCCAAAGAAAAGTATAGGCTGATATTTCTTATGAATTAACTTGTAAAAATAATTTTACAATATGTTAGCCAGAAAAGTTAGAAGAAAAACATCTGAATTGAAAATAGTACAGTAAAAAAATATTGGCAATATATAAAATAAACTAAAATATAAAAAATAACTATATAAAGCAAGAAAATTCAGTAGAATACAAGATAAAACATAAATATAAGTTCCATTTCTATAAGTAAGTAGCTGTATCTCAAAATTTATTCTATTTATGATATAATAAATCAGATATAAGTTTGAGCAAAGAAAATAGAAGATTGCATTTGGAAAACCTCCAAATATTTTTGAGAAATATAAAGGAGATATTAATAATTGTACCTAGGTTGCCTAGATCATAGATTCGAGGAATTAGTAGTTAAAATTGTGATATTCCTCAAAGTTTAATTTATTAGATTAATGCGATTTTAATCAAAACCCTTACACAAAATTCACAAAGTAAACCAGAAACTCACTATAAAGACAAGAACTAGACTATTCAAAAAACACTTGATAACATTTTGCTGTTAAAGAGGTATGTTTCCAGAAGTGTTAGTGTTAATGTTTTTAGTCTTATACTATTATTGGACTTCTGTTAATATCCATATTATGCCTTCATGTTTGTTTAGTTCATATATGTTAACACATTTTAAATCCTCTTGATGTCTAATTCATTAATGATTATATAGTATCCCTGTTACTTATTATGTTATTTTTAAAATTTTTTAATTTATTTTTTACAATTACAAAGATATACAATTAAAAAATTCATATTTGGTTTTGGTCATACAGTGTTCCAGCACCCATCCCTCCACCAGTGCCCATCTCCCACCACCAACGTCCCCGGCTCCCTCCCCCTTCCCCAGCCCTGCTCCATGGCAGGTTCTTTATTTTTTTCCCTTTCTCTCTAAAGGGAAAGAAAGAACTTATTATGTTCTTTATCTCTGAAATCCGTTTTCTAATTTTTTAATTTTTTTATTAAACATTTTATTATACCACCGTGAGATATACAGTTACAACGTTGTTCATGTTTAGAGGTTTCGGTCACATAGTGTTCCAGCACCCGCCCTCCACCAGTGCCCATTTCCCACCACCAATGTCCCAAATTCCCTCCCCCCTCCCATAGCCTGCCTAAATGGCAGGTTCTTTATCTCTTTTTCTCTCTCCCTCTCTCTCCCTTCTTTCTCTTACATTGTGGGTTGCACTACATACCCTTAGAAGCCATCATGTGCATTTTTTTTGCCTGGGTTTAATACTCAGTTCTAGGTTGCTATTTCGTTTGATCTGATATACAGATACCCTACCCCTTAAGACTACCATTTCCCTATATAATTGCTATACAGTCTATTACTTTGAGCCTATTTTTTTGTTTGGTTTTACGGGTCACACCCGGTGAAGCTCAGGGATTACTCCTGGCTCTGCGCACAGGAATTATTCCTGACAGTGTTCGGGGACCATATGGAATGCCAGGGATCAGACCTGGTTCGGCAGTATGCAAGGCAAACACGCTACCCACTATGCTATCTCTGTGGCCCCTGAACCCTTGTTTAATATTGCTGTACAAATGAGTGTAAACAGCAAGGTCTTTGCCTTCTCATCCACCCTACTACTCTGGATTATTATATTCATGAGTTCAGACAATTGAATGTCAGTGAGCTTCTAGATATAAAATAATTTGTTACCATTTGGGGGTATGAATATTTAAATGTTTCTTCATTTTTTATCAATTTGTCTTTTTCTTTGATCTTTTATTTTCTCTTGTGCTTTGATAAGGCTGCACTGGCCAAGTGTATATCTGAACATACAGCGCATTTTCAGTTAAAAGCAAGGGAAATCTCCAGGCGCTCTCCTAACATTAGTAAAAACCATCAAGACCCCAAGTGGTAACGCAAAGCCTTGCTTTGTGTTCTGCAGATGAACCTGTGGGAATCCTAGGCCTCCCTCTTGCCTCTGTCTACTCAGCATTAAGGAACATACACACAGAGGACTGGCAGTTTGACTTCACACAGACAGCTAAAGCCTTCCGGCACAGATAATTATTTGTAAATAGTATCTGTAATAAACATGTAGTTATTGGAAATAAAAAGTTACTGCTTGTAGTTGTTGAAAACGTCATTGCTGGTTAGATAGTTTTCCTACCTGTACTGAAAAAACCAGAGAAGTGTGAAATTGTTCCTTAAAGAAATACTTTATAGACTGATTAGGGAAAAGATGTGAAGAAACTTGTAGTGTGGTTCTCGCTGTTGCCTCTAGTCTTCTCAAGGGCATGGGAGAAGCTCCTGTGGGCAAATCAGCATGGACCCTTTAAGCTATTGCAAGGTAGGTTCTTTTTAACCAGAGATTTTTTATTGTACTCAGAAATGCCTCAATCAACTCAATCAACATTATTAACTTAGGAAAAGTGCAGCCAATGATCGACAAATATAGAAACACTGACTCTTATCTATAGAGGGAATTAACCCAACTAAATTTTAGTCTGGTATTTGGGTGCTAACCAAAACTTGGAAAACCATATTTCTTGAACCAACTATGCCTACGTGGAAGGCATAGTTTAAAGTTTACTGCTTTATCCTGGCACTGACAGTACTAAATGGAATCTACTGGGGTTTATCTTTTCAGGATAAAAGTGTTTCATCTACCTCAACCAACCTTTAGACTAAAGGAAAATGGGTCCATCATGCATCCTGTGGACCCACAGTGGTTTTAAACTCCTTTAAAAAGAAAAACTAGACCTTTTCTAATCCCTTTGAAAAACTAAGTAACGTGTCTTTTGCTTATTGAACATATATTTCTACAAAAGGCCTGCAGAAACAAGAGCTCAAGCTTTCTTTTGCAACAGACTCATCCTGGTGCAAAAGAAACAAAAGTTTATGCTATGGCCTTTATTTTCCTGACTCTTTAAATACCTTTTCTTTCCTGGGAAAGGGAAAGACTTTTGTTTTTCTTCCTCAGGGCTTAATATATTTTTAAAAACTTGCTCTAATCTATTTCATCTTTCTTTCAGATTTTGACAAATCTGAAAGCCAGCAAATCATTGCTGGACCCTCATTAACATTAAGTTAACATGAGATTTTACTCCCTAACAAAGGCAGACGGGTGCTCTGAGCAAGCAGAGGCAGCTATGGGATACAGACACCAAGAAAACTCATAATTTTTTTTTTTTTTTTTTGCTTTTTGGGTCACACCCGGCGGTGCTCAAGGGTTACTCCTGGCTCTGCACTCAGGAATTACTCCTGGCGGTGCTGGGGGACCATATGGGATGCCGAGGGCGTACAAGGTAAATACCCTACCCGCTGGGCTATCGCTCCGGCCCAAATTTCTTAAAGATTAAAAGGGTGTGAAGTCACCAAGTAAGAATGTCGCAGGCAAACCCATGGGGGTGGGCTAGAAATGAGTTTGGAGGAAAAAAATAGAACTAAGAAGTTTCCTAGTTGTTCAAAGTGCTGATACCAGCCTAAAACTGAGCTTTGAATACAGGCAAAAAGATACACATGATAACCTCTAAATGTATGTATTGCAATCCACAGTGTGTAAGAGAAGGAAGAGAAAAAAGAGAGAGAAAGAGAAAGAGAGAGAAGAGATAAAGAACCCGTACATCAGTGACAGAAAATGGGCACGGGTGGAGGAATGGGTGCTGGAACACTGTATGAGCGAAACCCCAATATGAATATCGTTGTAATTGTATATGTCACAGTGGTATAATAAAATATTTTAAAAAAAGAAGTTTCCTAGCCATGAAGTAGCCTAAAGACATGAAGACACGCCTCTTAAAGATGCAAATACTGAGCTTTTCCGAGACAGAAACTCTGAGATATCACCCAGCTATGACGCCCTCTGAAAATAAGCTGCCAGAGAATCTAATGATTATCTAAAGGAGGGTGATAATAATAATGAAAGACCATCAAGAGTTAAGGGGTTTTGGGTTTTGTTTTCCTTAAAATAACCCAGCTTATGTATTAGAAACCATGCAAGCTAAGACAATTTGTACAAATAGTATAAAGCCTTAGTATACAACAACAGCATAAAACCTCCTCCAAGAAGCTACTCTCTGTTTTTCTTCCTCTCTGGACGTGCTCATGTTTCCTCTTGAACTGTAGGTTTTGCCTCGAAAAATAGGCTCCCTCATATTTTTTCTAGGCAAACTTGTTTAAATAAACTATTTACTCCTTAGAAAAGTTAGTAAATCTAAGCTTCAATTTTTCTTACATTCACTTTCCTTTAATAAAAAAATTATTATCAATTCTCTCATTATATTGCTTTCGTACCTTTACTGCTACCTTGGCTTTTTAAGTCCCATATATTCAGAGAGGAAGCCTATTTGCCCACAATTCCCTCACCAGCAGCTCCGTTTCTCCCTTCCACCTACCACACCTCATCTAAGGCCCTTTGTCATTCCCGAGTGTCCTGGGACCATAATGCTCTGTCGCAGAACTAGGAGTCACAGACTAAGATAATGAACAATTCTCCATGCAGATGACCAGAAAGTCAACGCAGCAGACCACTCCATAGATTCCCCAAATCCTCTGAGAACTTATGATGGTAAGAACAGCAGAGCGCCTTTAAAAGGCTCTATACAAACCTACTTTTGAGCGTCGTCCTATACTAAGTTCCTTCCTGCATGGAGAGTCGTTTTCTTTTATCTTTTACTTTCTACGGAAATCTTTAGAAAAGGAGAAAGATTTATATAATTAGAAAGGAAACCAAAGTTCTTTTAATTTCCAATAAACTTTTCCATGTTCCAACTCTGAGTTGGGACAACTTTACTGCTCAATATTTTCATTCTTAAAAATATTGAAGAACTGGTTTGAGGCTCTTCATGTTCCTGGGTGAGCAGATGCCCTTGGGCTACAATAGCGTGTGACTGGACATATGGAGATGTTACTGGTGCCTGCTTGAGCAAATTGATGAACAATGGGAAGACAAGTGGTATAAGTGATACAATTGATAATCATATGATATCTAATTGAAACATTCACTAAATGAAATATTTATAAACACCTATGTGCAATAATAATGGATGATTTATGTTTAAAATTTTAATTTAAATACTGATGGAATAACAGATATAACCTGTGATATATTATACCAAATTCTTTAGATTTAATGATGCTCTATTATTGTGGTTTTCAAGAGGTGTATAGAGCAGACAGTGAAAGTCTTGTACACTCTAATGGAGAGACATTGGTACTTCAGAGGCAGATATGGGGTGAAAAACAGAAATCTTAAAGTATGTGAACATTTACATTCATAAAAAGTGTGACTCTAATAAAAAAAATTAAAAATAATCTCTTTGACATAAGAAATAGTTTCAAACCAGCAGGCAATATTTAAATATCTTTAATTAATTACAATCATTATATAACTTTGGGACTTGTACTTAGTGTAACAATACTAAAGAAAATTGCACATCATAATAAACATTAAGATCATAAAAATATTACAAAGCAAAAATCAAAATAATTTAAAAGGATACACTTACACTTTATTCAGAAGTACAAAAGGTTATTTAATATTTATAATAGTTCATAATATACAAATGATTGCTTTAATTGTAAAATAATACTAAAGTAATCAGTATTCCAACATGCCACTTGATAAAAATTGCAATATGTTACTGAGGACAGATTGTTCAGAATAAAGCTACATAAAGGAACTTATTGTGATAAATTATGTAACAACAAATATAATAGTTTTGCAATGTGAAATTCAGCAATGATGGTTATTAAAATAATTAGAATTATAATAAACATTATTTTCTTCTGATTATTCTTCTGGTTCCAGAAATGCTTATCTGTATTATAAATTTAAAGAGACATAAAATACTTAAGCATAGCATAAAATAAATTATCATTGTTTATAAAAAAATATGGGAAGATTAAAAAAAGTATATGGAAGATTTTCTAGTAATCATTGGTTCTGCATGGGTGCATGCATATTTCCGTATATTATAATAATGGTCTCCTGTTTTAATGTTGAAAAACAAATATATCTATAAAATTAATGTCAATTTAATACAAATAAAACCTAGATTAATGAGATACTTAATAAGAAATAATTTGTGTGTTTATTTTTATCTGAGTAAATTAATTTAGTAAATTGAAAGAAACATAATTTTTATTTTATTTCAAATGCTCAAAGTTTATTAAGATAAAAACTTAGGGGAAATTAATGTATTTAACTATACAAAACAAAACATTTTTAAATATTCATGGCATTATACAACATTGAAATGAGTATATTGCTGCAAAAATTAATACAAAAATTATTCAAACATACTTAAGTATTGTGGATAAATAAATTAAAGAAACCTAAACCAGGCATATACAAATCAAAAAGATAATTAGTAAAATCCTCCAGTTGAAAATATGAAAGAATAAAACTGAATTGAGCATCTCAACATATTTACATGTATTTAAATATTTACATCCAAATGATTAAAATATAGAATTTAATGGCATATTTGGTTCTTTGTCACCAAATTGTAAAGCATGTGCCTGGGTTGGCTCATGAACAAACGGTCCCTTTTGTAGCCGTGTGAGTACTGCTATCTCTATATTGGTTTGTTATACACACTTAGGCTAATGGAAATATATATATGTATTTTATAAATACATAGGATTTATAAAATTATACAAACCTATAAATTTTTAAATTATATAAACTTATAAAAGTTTGCAAAAACGTATAATTTGTTAATAAAAATATGAAATATTGGGGCCAGTAACAATTGTTAGGTCATTCCTATGACCTAATATAGTCGTTTGAGGCTCTTTATGTTCCTGGAGCGAGCAGATGCCCTTGGCCTCTATTAGCATGAGACAGGACATATGGAGATGTTACTGGAGCCCTCTCCAGCAAATTGATGATGAATGGGAAGATAGTGATAGTGATGATAGTAAAGGATAGTGATAGTGATAGGATAGTGATAGTGATAGTGATAGTGATAGTGATAGTGATAGTGATAGTGATAGAAAACAAAATTTGGGACCCATACCTAGCAATGCTTGGGACCTATTCCTGGTTCTATTCTCAAAAATAACTTGTGGTTCTCAGGGGTACCATTTGTAGTCCCAGGTATTTTGAATTTGGTTTGTTTGCATACAAGGAAAATCCCTTGCCCATTGTTCTGTCCCCTTGGACCTTTATATCACTTGCAACATAAAATAATTGAAATTACAAAAATGTTCCATAGGTTACATAACAATTCCTTTAAGAACAGTCATTGGAAGAGTCTTCGTCTTAGACAAAGTACTATCAAGTTCTTATTTGTTCCATGATATATGTGTCTAGTTAAATAGTTGTACAGGCACAAAACCCAGTGTGATCCCCAAGCTGCCCAGGGATAATCCCTCATGCAGAGCCAGCCCTGAGTGCAACCAAGTATGGCCCCAAACAAAAAGAGAACAACAAAATGGTGTTTGGTAGTCATGGGTATTGTACATGGTTTTATTTTTTCTGACAGTTTCAGTAACCATATCAACAACGAATTTGGTCCTAATCAGTATCCATCAGGATTTGTGTAAATAGTGATGAAATGGTCTAGTATGATCCCTTGGCATTTTTAACTTTGTGTCTGACATGGGCACCATGCTTTGTGTCAGGGAGATATGAGATTGAGAAAGAAACAACGATAAGTTTGATTGTCAATCTGATTATATGTTGACACAAAGTCATAAGGAAAAATAACTATAGAAAAACTTAAAGAATATTTATTTTAAATCTGAATATTCATTGCACATGTGTGGTGCCGGAAGACGTAGATATTAAGAGTGGTTTTTGAAAAGTAGTAGGACCTGAGCCACATTAATTTTCTCCTCCTGCACTTTACCCATTTCATCTTTACGATAAAAAGGAATAATTCATTAGTACTGAATATAATGTTTATTTAGGAACTTAAACTGCACTTATTCAAATTAAAGTAATTGTATTTGAAATCAAAACTATATTACTCTATGAATTGAAAAATACTCTTCTGCTGTGAAAAGCAGTAGATGACATACATACTCTGTTTATGGGTATATGTGCAAAATGGGCAGGAGGGGGTAGCTGAGGAGGGTTGAGTGTGAGTGTGAGTGAGTGTGCAACAAGAGAGGAAATCAACCAGTCAGAGGAAGTCGCGGTGGATATTTTTTTAAAAAACAAAAGGAACACAGCATAGCTTTTCCCACTCTGAATGTTTTGGCTCACTAAAGAGGGCATGTAAGCATTCCAGGAAAATGGAATGTCTTTCTCTTTAAGTTCTTGTAGGCTACCCAGAAACTCATGAGTTCCTGGAATTTTTATTTGAATTTTCATATAAACAAAATCATTATAAAATGTAGTTACTGGTAATGAGCTCTAGGGTTGCCATCAAAATATGCATTATACTAGAGGACAAATCATGAAAGAATGTGGGAAATTGTTTCTTAGAAATAGATTTTTATTAAAATATTTATTTTTATCTTTATTCATTCACATGGAGTATTACAGCACCGTTAGTAAATTGTTATTTTTATGAGACTGTTTCACTCAGGAAATTTCTTAATTCATTACATTTTATTAGATCAGCAGTAATGAACCAAAAAACAATATCATTTATTTTTATTACTACTGTAGGTTAAATCACAATGATTTATATAGCCAGATTGAAGCAATGACTGTGTAATTACTCTGTTATTGTCAACGATATATTTTTTCTTAAATAAGGCACTTTAATCACATGGAAAGTCAATATAGGAACTTGTTAGTGAAAAGAGTCCCTGAGTACTCTTGGTGCTTAGGGTAAGATATGGACATATTCTGGGTGCTGGACACTGAGATGTGAGAAAACATGCCAAAAACGGCATTAACAAAATGGCAATGATTAATCTACTGCTGTTAGGACAGGTTGTTCTCAAATAGTGTTCATTGTTTGACACATATGGAGAGCTCAAATTCTTAAGTGTAAATTGACCACAAGCTTGCCACAACCGTTCTAGACAATTATCTTTGTGTTCTTTTCTCAAGGAAATGAGTACTGTCTAAAGCTTTATGTCAGTTGTTACTTACTGTCTCGCAATTCCAGAAGCAATAATGTTGCTAGAATTTTCTTTCCATCTACTCTCCTGAAGCTTCATACCTTGTCTTCATATCTGTGTCTTCAAGAGAATAGAAAGAGTGCTCTTTCTACTGAATCGTCATCTTTAAGTCACTAGAATTTTTTTATGAGGAAAGAGTTTTAATCCAAATGGAGGCTTTAAGTTCAGTAAATATTAAGGAATTAGCAAGTAATATATTAATATTTCGGCTATAATAAATTACTTTAGAATGTCCATGAGTCTATCATCCACTACACTTAATTTGGTATCCAAAAGTATGAAAGTCAAAAATTAACATCATTGACAGAAAAACCCTAACCAAAGAGGGCTTAAAAGTCTGTATTCTCTTTAGTCTATTATTCAACTCTTTTGTAGTAGTGTACGCCATATGCATGCCTTCGTTTTAAAAAAAGAAAGAAAGAAAACCTTTCTCTGAAATACATCTGACCTGAAGATTTTGGATAAAGGACTGTCAATATAGCTTAGACAACAATATGAAGTTTAATAAATAATTTTGCTCTCCATAGGTCTTGTGTAGGATGATATATATTTATGGTGTACCATTCTGTTTTGAAGAGAATATACCCAGGGAGAAAAACAAACAAGAGAAGTGAAAGTAATAAATATAGAACCAAAATGACATTTTGCTACAGATGATAGACCTTAAAAATAAATGAGGATTGCTGGTTTGAATACAAAGTCAAACCCCCAAACAAACTTTACGGAAGAAACGCATCATCTTTGCTCCAACGTTATGTTGTTCTCCAAAATATATTCTCTTTCCTAGGCATTATCCTTAATAGTGTAGGGAACAGATCTTTGGCTAGGAGAATTCATTTGTAGAGAGAGTTTAGACAGTGCTGCTATTGATATTAAACCCAAATGTAACATTTTATGGTACTTTAGGGATCTCTCATTATTTTCTACTGAAAATACCCTCTATTGAATTAACAAAGACTTTCATGACTTAATTCAAATCTATGATTGCTGGAACAGAACCTAAGGCCTCCGGGAAGTATTAACAATTTATGGGAAATCTTTAAGAGATTGAAAGGGCTAATAGATATAAAAGAAAATTTAAGAGAATTAAAAAGCCAAAGCAAGTGGCAAGTTCAGATGAAATAAACGGACTCTTGTGAACGCCAAACAAATAACAAAATTAATAAGATAGGAATTGTCTTCTTGGCACTTTTCCCCTTCACCCCCTGTCTCTTTCTCTCCTTCTTGGGAATCTGTTACAAGTCTTCTAAGATGAATTAATACTATCAGAAGCCAAGCCAAGCATCAGACCCAGCTGGTCTGCTGGGTGGAATCAAATTCTTTTCCTGTATTAATTACTCAAGATGTTAATGGTCTATCTAGCAGATTTTTCTCAGTGAAAATCAGGGATATCTCAAAATATGAAATGCAAGTGGTCAGTGTGTATAGAACAGAGTGACAGCAAAAAATGAACTATATAAAGTAAAAGGCAAAGGCCAAAAGCTTTATTCAACTGAATCAGCAGAAATTTTGACTTTTTACAAAGTTAACATATAAAAATTAAAGCTTGGTCCAATTTTGTTTCTTCTTAAAACCACAGATTTTTTTTTCCCTTTTCTTCTGAACCTAGCATGAGCTAACAGAAAGACGCTCCCATTTTCTTCAATTCCTTTAAGACAAAATTTGTGGCACAATGACTTTTTTTTCACTGAAATATATCACGGATTATTGAAGATAATATAATATTGCCTTATTGACTGTGAAGAAAGGAAGCGACATGTTGAAGCCATGTCAGGGGTCAGTTCTTGTTTGTACTCAGGTCACTTCTAAGGGTTTCATTGAACAGCTCTATCCCTGCTCAGTTAAGAGCCCAAATCACAGCAGAGAACATATCTTACTTCTGTATTTAGTGTGAGGAGACAGAAGATTCTATTAACCTATTAAAAATGCAATGGAATGCATTGGTATTAAATACATGTTTAATATGGAAATTATATCATGTAAAGCTGAAAAATGTAAAAAGTTAAGTTCGGATAGCCCAGGTGTTACTGTTCTGTCATCTGAAATATATCTCAGACCTTCAGTTTTAGATACGAAACTCTAGATGTGTGAAATATAGTCCCCAAGACATTCATTTCAAAAGTAGGAGCAAATATTAAAACCTGTTCTGAGTTTTTTATTTAAAAATGTTTTATTTTATCAAAAATAATCCAGAAATGTGAGGCTTCCCTCTCTTAAGCGTCACCATCTGCAGTATGGTGTCTTCTATTTAAGTACAGCGACACAGAGCATACCTTGGACACGCTCCTGGCTCGAGACAAGCCTGTGTTCCTGCTCAAGCACCATCCTCATTTCCCTCCGTGCAGGCCCTAAAAGCAATCACTCTGCTCTTTGGTTCTGCGCATTGAGCTCTGTTGGGTATCTCCTACTAGCATGACCACAGAGAACTTGCTTTCATATGACTGGTTTACGTAGCATAACGCACCCAAGGTTTATTCATCCAGTTGCTTTACATAGCTTATTTTTAGGCTGTATAATACTCCCTTACATATATACAGGCCTTTTTTCTTCAGTCATTCATCTGTGAATAAAAAATTAGGTTGTCGCTACCTGTTGGCTATAGTAAATAGTCAGCAATACAAATGAGATGATTTATTTGTATAAATATTGTTACTTTTCATACATCTGAGTTTATTTTCTCATCTATAAAATGCAAAGTCTTACACCGATTTACACACTTTTTTGACAGTTATTTTGGATTAATGCTCAGAAGTGTGGTTGATAAATCAAAGTCCAGGTGATCAGGCTCAAATTTTTTCACAGCCTGATATGCTCCCTTCCACGGTTAACTTTGGTGTACAAATGTGAACACACTTGTCCTTTTCTCTGTTACTTATATACTTAATACTCTATGGAACTTCTCCAACTCTTCAGTGTTTTTTGTGGAAAATTAATAGCCTTATTTTTCCTTAGAAAAGCCTTATTCTTAACCCCAAATTGTGTTTTCTTTGTAAGTCTGGTTGATATATTCTGCTTTCATCTTCACTTTTCCAAGGGTATAACAAGTTATCATAAACCACCATAAACGAATGGACCAGTTTTATATTTTGTCTATTACTTGCTGTTCACAAAGAATGTGTTCAATAAAAAGTGTATAGTCAATGCTCTGATGTTTACTGTCACTAAACTAATGCTGAATATGTGACAATATGTGACAATAGTTTTAATTGTCGCAATATTATACTTGGTAATAGAAGAGATGTATTTTATACAGTGTTATTGATAAAATAATGTCATTAACAATATTCTTCAAATCAACTACTAATTTTACTGGGTTCTGCCATAACAAAGCTCTATAACAATAGCTTTCATAGGTTATTTCATATAATCTGTATACCAGTTCAACAAACTGGATGAAAGTTTGCATTTTGAAGATGAGAAAGTAGACTCAGAAATATGTATAAAAGCAACAAATAAAGTCAATGTAAGTTCAAGTTTATTTTCAAAGTTTGTTCTAATATCACTGTACTAATGATTTATGGAGAGAAATTCAAGTAATAATATGCTTCTACATTCTGATAGTTTCTATTATTAATACTTAACTCTTAAATTATGTGTTATGTATATTTGAGAATAAATTAAATGAGTGAATAGTATTCTTAAATTCCTTCTTGACACAACACATTCTTAGTACAGTATGGATAATAATCATAGCTATAAAAGATCTAATGAATATTTCCATTGGCCTGCTTATTCATAAATTATTTCCAATTTTGAGCATCTATACTCTTTTTTCCTTTTCTACTTGATGATTCTTAAAGCTCTGCTATAGGGCTTTGGAATGTAACACCATAGTTAAATATCAATGTTAGATCTTAATAAGTGAAAAATGATGATTGATCAGAAATCTATCATTCAAATAATAAATGATAAAAATCATTAATCTCTACAATTGTGAGGTAGTTCTATTGTCAGCATATTCTATTTTATTTTTTCTAGTGATAAGGATAGTCACGCTTTGAGAACTACATCGTTAGTGACTGACAGAGCAGAGGTATGAGACTAAGTTGCCTGTTTCCCAAGCTCTACGTGTTTATGTCGCCTTCTTGTTGTGGGAGCAACTCAGACATAACTGCTTCCCTCCTGCTTGTCCTTTTGTAAATCTTGATTTCTAAGCTATTGATATACAGTCCATCGTTTTAGAGAATCTTCTGCCTGGAAAGGTTGCGCTAACTTCCACATTACTTCCATGTCCGTTTATGCATAACCCAAGAGATTTATTTGAAGCCGGGGTCTAATAGTGTTTAACTTAATTTTGTTTCAGGGAAGATATTTTAGTCTCTGCCCTATTCCCTTTTACATATTTTACACAGATATTACTTAAATAATTGCATAAAAGAATACAAATCAAATATTTCAAAGTAAAGGTAGGTTGGTAATATTTAACAAGAAATCCTTTCAGTGAATTAATCACTAAATTCCTCGCATCTGGATTCATTGCCATGATTTGGTGGTTAGATTTCATCTGACTTGAGAGTGTGCAGGTAATGTGTGATAAATTGCTTAGCAAATTAGAAATTAGGACCTTTGCCCCATTGAATTAGTCTGGGGCACCTGTAAATTGAAGAGAGGTAGTTTTCGACATGCAATGCAAGAAACGTCGTACTCGACCACAGGTATAGCTTCTTCCTCACTGTTTTGTCTGAAAATACAGGTTGTTTCGTGATGGCCTATGTTGCTTGGGGATTAGACCCCTAGCCAAAATATTGAACTTACACTTATTTGGGAGATCTCCTACTATTTTAAAGACATTTCTCAATGTTACCTTCCAGTGAGAGTTTTCAATTTTTTAGCAATGTGCCAACATTCTGAATTTCTCTAAGATTTTGGGTTTTGCAAGGGAAAAATTCCATGGTGAAAGTGCAAACGCATCTCTGTTCACATTTATCATTTTATTTGATCATCTATGAAGACACTATTTAATTTATTCTGAAGTGCTACCATATGAACACTTGGTCATAAATATAAATACCAAAGAACTAACTTCTACAGACCTCTTTATGTTTTGTTTTGGCTGCTCCTGTTGAATATATCTAGACTGAGCAGAGTTAAGCTTTTGCTTAATGGTTACTTTTACTACTGAAAATGGGGAATAGTATGTGAGAATCAAAATAGAGAATTATGGCTAAAATATACTTACAGACACCCAACATGTAAACAAAGTTAGCAAGCTCAACTACTAATTTGGAACTTCAAATATCAACCCTCAAGTATATATATATATATATATATACTTGAGTATATATATATATACTTGAAGTATATATATACTTTTGTATATATATACATATATATGTATATATGTATATATATGTGTGTGTGTATCAATAATAATATTAAAGAAGAAAACAGGGTTCCTTACATCAGTGGCTTGTGCAGCAAATTTTTTGATTGTTTGGGCAATTTTGGTTCTTAAAAACCACTATTTTCCTCAGAGAATGAGAGTGCCTGCACAAACATCAGGTGAAGATCTAAAAAACATAGTAACAACACCTGGGTTACTGGTTTGGAAGGTAAGATGATGGTGGTCCTTGGAGAAAGGCAGCTTTACACACCACCTTTGATTGTGCAGTCTTGAATTGCTCATCTGTAAAGCACTTTTGTTGACTGAAGGATCTGTGAGTCAGAATGAACAAAAGACATACATCACAGCAGATATGTGGACACACTTCAGTCTAAGTGTCACAACTCAGCAGATATTTTTATAAAAGGAATTTCTCACTTGCCAAGAGTGACACTTGAAAACTAGCTTCACTTAGCATCTGAGTCTCATGAAGATTATATAGCAGCTAACACACTAGCAAAGTAATAGAAGAAATAAACACTTTATCATGTAATAATGTTTTTGTGACACACGCTTTTTTTCATGTAATAATTCTCTTTGAATATCTTTTCTGGTATAAAAATGTTAATAGCATTAACAGGTCAATTGGACATATGCGTTAGCCATTAATTTATATATATTATTTTGAAAGTGATTTTATAAATTATACTCCCATTTATCTATTTAATAGTATTTCTCAAGTTTTGTTTTGCATAGCCCATTTGTTGGATATTTTTGATTTCTCCATTGTTCTGAGGTTAAGTCTTTCTTTAGTTTATGATGCAAATATTTAAGTTCTCGTCCTTTGTCCACAAACTATTTGGCACTCTTTGTTAATCATTTTAAAAAGAAGGTATTTTTTCTCATTCTGTTTTATCATCACCTCTTGCTCTGATTTTCTTGGATCCCATCACCTGTGGCTGATTTCTCCCGGCTGTGAACCAGAGACACAGATACACAGGGCAGACCTGCAACCAGCTCTCCCTGTGCTCGGCTGATCATGAGGTGTCTGGGAGGGAGAGCTGCTTCTGACCCTGGCCTGCCATCCCAATAGAGCCTCGGAAGAAGCCAGAGAAACCCCAGCAGCATAATGGCAGCCATTTTCAATGTCCAGACTCCATAGCTCGCCAGAATTCCACCCAGAGAAAAGTCAGGCTCAAGAACAGCTTGTCAGAGCCCCACCCTATAAAGAAGCCTATGTCAAGCCCATGTATGCTGGTCTCAGTGACTAAAGTCAACGGGCTTCCATGGAGATGGAGCTAGGGCCCCTTTCCGTGACCTCTGTGCCATCCAGGAGGCCCGGTGGACCCTCCCATGAACTACGCCAGGATGTTGGCTGTGAACCATAGGAACAGATACACACCAGGGCAGAGCTGGTACCAGCTCTCCCTGTTGTACATGGCCAGTTCATCAGTAAATGCAAGAACTGAGAGTCTACCCAATATTGAGAGTATCCCACCTACACAGCAGAGCCTGGCAAGCTACCCGTGTCATATTTTATATGCCAAAAACAGTAGTAGGACTCATTCCCATGATCTGAAGGGATGGTTTGAGGCTCTTTGTTTCCCTGGAGCTAGTAGATGCCCTGGGCCACACTAGCACACAGCAGGGACAAATGGAGACATTACTGGCACGCATTCCAGCGTATCAATAAACAACGGGAAGACGAGAGACAAGTGACAAATTTTCTCATCACCTCTTGCTTGATTTTCTTGGATCCCACCATTTGTGGTTGATTTCTTCCATTTATTTTATACTCATCCAAAGGTGAATTACAGATTGATATTTCCTAATTCACAGAGGAAAATCAGACTATCACAGCGCTAGGGTGTTCATCAGTATATGAGCATGCTGGAGGTGGTTCATAGTTTTAGTACAGGGTCAGAAACAGGTGGAACCCAAACACTAGATATCTCTGCTCTGAAATTCATCAAATATTCCAGCTACTAATCACTTGGTTTAACAGATAATCCTGGTTACCTAAACTGCTCATAAAATCTCACTTATATCTTCCTTTAGATAATGTAGCTGCCAAACACACTGAACAGTTCAGTTGATTTGGACAAGAAATTATTAAGGTAAAGTAGGGAAACTTGCTTTGCTCTTCTCCCATCCCAAGCCTTAATTTCACTCAAATATTTCTGCAGGCTATTCTTCCCAGAAGCCAGGAAAGATCCTTGTACTTCTATAATTACTTCACATCAGTAACATCTTTTGGAATGCCACAAACATGTGCTTAGTTTAAAAATAAAAATGTCCCGTAGTAACATTTTAGCAATTCTACCTATGTTTATTTGTTATTGCAATTAATCATTGAACTTGTGTCAGGATGTGAGACACTACAGTCTGTTTCCAGCCATCATCCTCTTATTGCCTCACTCGACCTGATTTGTCTGATCGCATATGTCTTCTCCTTTAGATTGTTATTTTCTTCTCAAATTCTTTTTTCCTACCTTAGAAAACCCACTGACCAATACTGAGGTGCTCAGGGATAATTTCAGCCTGAGGAGTCAATGCTGTCCAGGGCCAATTGATATATAGATGGCGGGTGTAAGGTTCTGAGAGTCAAACTCAGATACTCAAGTTCTATCATTTTAGCTATTTTTATAATCCCTAATATTTGTTTATGCTTTGCATTGTTTATTCACGGTAACTCTTCACCGTGCTTGGGGATCCTGTGTGCTAATGGGAATTAAACTAGGTTTGGCCACATGCAAGTTAGCCATATTAAATCTGTACATTCTATATTTGATTCTTACCTACCCTTGCTTCCAGACATCACCGCGCCATAATCTCCTCTGTGATGAAGGTCTCTGCTCCCTTTGGTGCTGAATGTGGAAGAAAAGAAACAGAGGTGAAAGCAAGAAAGTACTCTCAGTATAACTCAAATAAGTTGTATTTGATGCTTTTGATTTGAGTCATTTGTTTTGTGCTACTTTCACAAATTCTTTGGAAAATATTTCACTTTTTGGCAATGAAAGAAATTTATCTTCTCATTTAGGGAAAGGTAATCCTACGTTTTTCCTGACTGATCTTAGTTTCCTTTAATTCATGCACTTTCTTTTGCCAGTTTTGGGAAAAGTCCATTTAAGTTTTTCTAAAGATTTCTGTCTTCTTTAACTAGCACATACACCACCATAAAACAGTCATTCATCCATGCATTTTGGATTTTCCCAATAAAACTGCTATTCTTTGTTCTACCATTGGAAAATAACCATTGGCCATATTTCTTTGTTAGGTGAGGTTTTTAGATGTAGGTTGTTAACAATTGCTAGGCATCTTGTTAAAAGATCTGGAAACCTACTCATTCAACTTAAGTTAAATGGGAGATGGATTGAAAGGAATGCACAGCAATTTTCTTCAAAATAATATTTTCATCTGATTTCTAATCTCCTTCAATTTGTCTAAGATTATTAAAAATTTGGAAGCAGCATTTCACATAACTGCAGGAATCACTGCTCAGAATTTCCTCTTTGAACTTCCTGCTTAGGAATCTAGCCTTTTATTTTGAAATATAGGTATAGTAGTTGAACACAATCCAAATCAAGACAAAGATTATTGAATTTTACCAAATAATTATGATAAACAATTCTAGTTTTCTATATAAGAGGTCTATAGCTAGATTTGATTTAAGTAAACCTTCTAGTTGCAGTCAATAGTGGTTCTGTGGCATTCTTTGTAATTGTCATACAGTCCCCACATAACCCTGAGCTAAGGGGTGCAGCCGCCATAAAAAAAAGCATCCTGGTGTCTCTCTAGGCATCTGGTATAAATACATATGGGAAAAGAATATTTAGAAAGGAATAATTATTGAGTTCTGTTGGTGCTATATTGGAAGAGTGATTTGCTGGCAAATTTTAAAAAATGTCACCAGAGTACATAATCTCAGTGAACTGAGGGGCAAGAAGCTTCTTCCATTCAAACTTCATATGAATTGTTTCATAATAGTTGGCTATAAGAAACTGGCTGTCAGAAAAGGATAGATGTAATATTGATAAATGAAAATGTTTTCTCCATTCTCAAAATTTCAAGAATGCTTTATAGAGTATCAATATAACTACTATTGTCAATATCATTATTAAATTGATGACCATTATTACTGCTGTTTATGCCTATAGCGTTTTCCATAAGAGATAATCTCTGTAGAAAGGATTAGACCTTGGCATAACCTTTGTTTATACCTGCAATAGGGTGTGGCACTACACTCTGTTTAGAGTTCTTTGCTGACAAGACTGACTTGAGGCCCCCATGACTGACTTCAGTCCCCTTATTATACCCCAAAGTAATCCAAGGAGAGAGAGACGACCCCCTCACAACAAGCAGATGACCCCCGACTCCATGAGGGGCCATGAGGGCCTCCATTTTCCACATCCGGACTTCCTTCTCGTCAGAATTCCACCCAGCAGACCAGCCTATCACAGCCCAGCTCCACGCGGCCCTGCGGCCGCGCAGTTCATCAATAAATAGTGGATTTTGAGATGACTACAAGAGTATGCTACCCGCACTGCAGAGCCTGGCAAGCTACCCGTGTCGTATTTGATATGCCAGATACCAGTAACAATTATAGACCTCATTCCCATGACCTGATGGAATGGTTTGAGGCTCTTTATGTTCCTGGAGCAAGCAGGTGCCCTTGGGCTCTACTTGCATGAGACAGGTCAAATTGAGATGTTACTGGTGCCCGCTCGAGCAAATCGATGATGAACGGGAAGACAGTGACAGTGACAGTGATGCCTATAGCCCAACAAGGCAGAGAAATATCAGTATATTGCAGAATATAATTGTTGAATAAAAGAAGGAAATTACAGACCAGTAGTGGTGCCCAAAATGTTTAATACAATTGTGTAAAATGTTGTGGTTCTATGTAACTATTGCTAGGTTTTGATTTCTTTTAAGCTAATAAGCATAAATATTATCCCCCTTTTTAATTTTTTGGCTGTGACTGGTAGTGTTCAGAGCTTAACTCAGCTTCTTTTCTCAAGGATAACTCCTGGTGGAGCTTGGAGGGACCATACAGGGTGCAGGAGATGTAACCTGGGCTCGCTGCAGGCACAGCATGCACCCTACCTGCTGTACGATCACTTCAACCACATTTTCAGTACTTGTTATATTTTCATCCTTAAAATATGGACTTCTTTGGCATTTAGTTCAATTTCAATGTAAAAATAGATATTGAACTTTGGGCAGAAAAAGCTGAGTTAATTCTAGAATTATGGTTATTGAAACTTTTCTGTTAACTTTTAATTACCTCATTTGGTTTTTAAAAATTGCCTATGGTGATTGTAATAACACTAATATTACTGTTTATACTTGCAGTGCTTCTATGTGATTTCTGCTACTAAAGTGCTGATATTCCGCTTAGTGATGTGCCAATATCACCCCCCCTCACAACCTGCTTCCCAGCTTCGCTTCACAATTCTATTGAAAACATCTCAGGGTCTGTTTCTTCTGGAGATTATCTGTTTATTCACTTGCTTTAAGTTTTAGACTCCATATGAGCAAGATCATTTGGTGTTTGTATGTTTCCTTCAGACTCACCTGTTACCGGACTATTATAAAATTTGGTGAAATGATAAGAATTATCCAAAAGTTGAGGTTTTATTCAAGTGAAATATCTGTATGATAGTGAAAGATCTTATGGCTAAAGTCATTCTCTGAGGCTTACAGAACTGTCCATACTGATTGAGCCTCTGTGTTGTTATTTTCACGCAATGAACTTGGGGGGCTTCTATGTGTCCTTCCCATTGGATTTGTAGCGATTCTGCTGTGCTCAGGTTGACTATAGTTTCTCCACTTCGCACTCTGTCCCTGTGGGTTGCTCCTTTCCTTCCCTGCCCATCTTCACTTGGTGACACGTTAGCAGTGTGGGAGTTTGATAGTAGAACTGCTATGTGGCTGCATATGTTTGTCTTCTGACATAGCATATGTGGCACTGGGCCACATTAACAGGCACTGGGCCTATTAATATGGAAGACACCAGTTGTGAGGGCTAGGCAAAGGGAGGGGACTCTGGCTCCAGCTCCAAAAAAGGGCCTGAAGATGTCAGCTTGGAGGTTAGGTCTCATCTAGAAGGGTGGGAATCAAGCAGAGATTCAGGAGATGCCCCTAAGTTTTTAATCCAGCATGGAATTTTCTATATATCACTTACTTTATGTTCTTTTTTCTTACATATTTTTGCTAAATTAGAAATATTTTTATTTTTCATTTGTAGTTTTTGAATCACAGGATGTAATTCTTTTTTTTCTTACATGTAAACACTAACCATTATTTAAAACATTAAAGTTATGTGGTATCTCTGCTTTTCTGAATGCAACACAAAATTCAATATATTATGTATAGAACAACCAAATGTCAACTCTTATTCTAGTATTTAATTTTGTCTTTAATATATACAGCATTCAATTATCTAAAATTTTGTGAATTTCTGTGCTCAATATTATTTGTATTTCATAACGTTCCTTTTGGCTCTACTTTTTAAATACTCATCTTTTCAGTGTGTCACTAGGTCTCAGACTATAAGAGACAAATATTTTTGAATGTAGAATATCTTTATTTTGCTCTTACTCTTAATTATGTAATCCAATGACCTGCCCTCACTGGGGTACAGACACACAATCTCAGTCCGGCTCAATAATAAGCAGTTATTCAGCTGCTGCATCAGAGGGTTAAGAGGAAGCTCTACTTCCTCTGTTTCTATGTTTCTCTCTCTTCCCGGGTCATCAGCAGGAGGGCCAGGCCACTTTCCCCCATAAAGATGACAGAAACACATGACCATAAGCAAAACCTCTTAAAACCTGTCCTGGAAATAGACTTCTTGTCACTTTCACTGGAACCAGCAATTCAAGTGGCACCTAATTCCTTGGCACCTGAAGTTTCCAGGGACATAAACTTGACTGTTTTACTGAGAAAAACTGCTGTTTTCCGTGTAAGGAATGAGAACAGGGAACAATGGCGAGCTTAGAGAAACCCTCTCCGAATAGCTTGAGTGTTTTTCCTAAGCTCATGAAAAGCAACAACCCTATCTCTGCCACTTGTTTCTGATGACAACACATGTCATAGCTTAATTAATATAGCCATTTGTGATCTCTATTTTCTCTTTGTCACTGATGTTTTGGAGATTCATTGTAGTGTTCTCTATTGGGCTATATTTATTCAACTTGGTACTAAGATTTTACAAATGTAAATAAGAATGTTTAATTTAATAGTGAACTTTCAGTATTTTATAGCCTTTCAGAGATTTAGTTGTGCACCTCTAGATATTGAAACACACGCAATGTCCCATCAACCACTTTGGCCAAGGAATCCTTTCTCATTCATTACCCCTAAAACCTCGCCCTCCTCCATCCCATACGTAGCACCATTCTCACCAGGTTTCAGAGTTAATTTTGTTGCACTTTATCAGTTTATTTGCTTTAGTAATTCATAGACTACATATGAATAAAAGCATTTAGTAATTGTTTTTTTGCTCAATTATGCACTAGACTTAGCGTAATCACCTTAAATTCCTCTATCTTTTTTTAAAGGGCCTGATTTCATCTCTTAAATTTTTCAAATTTTATTCACAATAATTTATAAAACTGTTAATGATAAGATTTGATGCATCCAACATCTAACACCATACCTCTGTCCAGAAGGCCAACATGTAATGCGATTTGTAGATGACTGTTGGACTAGAGCCATTACCAACTGGATCCCATGGGATGGCAAAAGATCATATGGCTGCCCACCTACAAATGATCATACTTCTTTGTAAAGACCCTGAATGAATGGTTTGAGGCTCTTTGAATTCCTGAAGCAAGCAGATGCCATTGGGCTACACTGGCACATGGTAGGGCCAAATGGAAATGTTACTGGCAGCTGCTCGAGCAAATCGAAGAATAGCAGGATGTCAAGTGATCAAGTTATCAAGTGATGATAAATTGTTTACTTTATTTTCACTTTTTTGGTATTGAGTAATTGCATATTTCCTAGATAGCTACTTTTGGGCTCATTTTTAGTAGGAATTATTATTTTGTTTGTTCATTTCTTTGATTTGGGGCCACAGTAGTACTCAGGGTTTGCACCTGAATCGATCAGGGATTACTTCTGGTGGGTCTCGAAGGACCATGAGGAGCCAGAGTCAACTCCAGGTCTCCTGCAAGCAGGAATATGCCCCGACTGCTGCAATAACTCTCAGTCTATTCATTGGAGATTACTAAATTTGATAATTTTCTTAAATTCCATCTAGGCATCTTTATCACATGCCTCACTAGAGATCTTAAGATGGAAGCAAATAACACCCTCAGTTCCTGGTTCAGAACCAGGTCTTTTTTTTTTTTTTGCTTTTTGGGGTCACACCTGAAAATTCTCAGGGGTTTCTCCTGGCTCTGCACACAGGAATTACTCTTGGCGGTGCTCGGGGACCGTATGGGATGCCGGGATCGAACCCAGGCCTGCACAGGCCGGCCGCGTGCAAGGCAAACACCCCTACCCGCTGGGCTATCGCTCCAGCCAGGTCTTTTAATGACACATAAACCATAGTGCATGTAGCTATAAAGGAGATATTACACTTGTTCACTGAGGAACACACAATTTTGTTCATTACAGTTCGATATATTTGTGCTCTCCTATCTCCCTAGGACTGAATAGCAAAATTATTTTTTGTTACCAGTCTTATTTCATAAATGGAACACTGGAGATCCATTGTCCCTGACTTCCAACAGTGAGTTCGAATCCCATCTCCTAACACAAAGCACTATTTTGGTAGCCCAGAAAGGATATGAACCACAAAACATTTTTAATCTACTTTGCTCTCCAATAACCAACCAATTGTGTTCAGTAGGTGACTGGATTCAATGCAATTCACCAATTTGCATTTCTGTTTTCTTGCTTCAGCTAAAATGTTTGCTTTTCCTCTTGTACATTATATTTTTTGATCTTAGCTTTTCAAAATTTATCTGTTATGTATTTGTTATATATTTGGAGAATGGATTTATCAAAAAGCAGACATCCAAAAATATCTCTGAAGTTGTGTTTTCATACATTTTTATCTGGATCAGTTTTTGTTTGTGGAAAATTAAGCACAGATTATAACAAATAGAAAATTAATAATCATTGATGAAATTCTATTACCTCTATTGCTTTCTATATAATTTTATTTAATTAAGTTTTAAGGCATTATTTTAGAAAGAGTATTTTACAAAATGAAGTGTCCATGCTATAACTGACATATGAGAGGGTTTCGGCAGTTGTGAAGTGCTGTGATTGTCGGGAATTGGCTTGGGTCACCAACAATATCCCAGAGGCCGATGACAGATAGACAAAATCCATGAATCCAGAACAGTTCCAAAAGGCTTTTGCTTTTTGGGTCACACCCAGCAATGCTCAGGGGTTACTACTCCTGGCTCTGCACTCAAAAAAAGGCTTTTGCTTTTCACCAACAGTTAAACAAACAATGCTACTATAATCCAGGGCAGAAGGTTCCCTAGACCTATGGCTGTTGGTCAGACATCTCTGACCATGTGGTTAGGTCCAAAAGCCTCCCACCAAATCGGACACTTCTTCCCCAAAAGGGCAGTGTTTGCTTTTCAAACTAAGCCCAAAGAGGACAGGTTGCCTTGTGGGCTGGACTTTGCAAAGTCAAAAACCAGAACTCTGATGCAAATCTCCATGTGGAGCACACCCAGCCCAGGTCTAATCAAATGCTAATTGACAGGGCCAGTCCCTTCTCTCCTCTGGGCTCTTATGCAAAACACTGTGGAGAGGGTGTTGTCCTAGGAATCTCACCTAAGAATAAAAGCAACTTCGATGTGTGATATGAGGGAAGACAACATAATGTCAGACCATGAACTCCAAGCAGCTCTATGGCTATCTCCAGTATCCACAAGGTCCTTGTTCACTCTACTCTGCCTCCAGGGTGATTTGAATGCTCTGTTCTTTGTTTTACTGGGAGAGTCTTAAAAGCCCGCCTTTGAGAGAGCCAGCATGACGTCAAAGGAGATCCTTTGATCTTTGTAGAGCTGATTCCTAGAGTGGCTTCCTCCTGGTATATTTCTTGTTGTCCATATCCAGGACCTGTGGGGGATAAGAGAAAAATGCTCAAACTAGTTAGCATTGGACTCATAGCAGAAATCATAATGATATCCCAAGAGTTACCTTCCCTGCCCCAATGTCCTTTTGTGTTTTGCACAAAAGGGATCATTTTTGCATAAGACACTAGCCTAAAGGCATGCAAATGACCTTAAGCTGCAAATACCCAGACACACTTATGGTAGAGTTAGGCAACAAGGAAAATATGTCCCAATAAAGAAGAACATTAACCTTTAGTGCAGGAGCAAGAGTACAGCAGTAGGGCTCTTGCCTTGCATATGGCTGTCAAGGGTTCTACCTCCAGCATTCCATAAATTTCCCCCAGCCCATCACGAGTCAACCCTGAGCACACAGTCAGGAATAAGCCCTAACACTGTCAGGTGTGGCCACAAAAACAAAACAAGAAACTTTTTTTCATGAATGTTTATTGAGACACTCTGATTTACAAAGTTGTGCATAAAAGAGTTGTTTCAGGCATACAGTGTTCCAACACCAATATCCCCTTCTCTCCACCAATGTCCCCAGGTTCCCTCTAGGTCCTCTTGGGTTACATGCTCTTTCAGCCAGCATATAAAACACTTATTTCATGTTACTTGGTCCAATATAACTTAAAGGAATGGTAAATAGAATTATCAGAAAATATACCAATAAGTCAATTTGAGATGAATTTTCCATGCACTACCTATAGCCTTGCTTAAAGCTCAACTTGTTTTGTCTTCCATGTTTTAACCTTTTTATTCTATTAAGGTGGTTAATTTTAATCTATTAAGGTGGTTGCAGCATAATCTATTATGGCGGGTTCTAGCCCTGGCCTGCCACCCCAGCAGAATCTCACAAAGCCAGACCACCCTCCCCTACTCCATGGGGCCCGCCATTTTCTACATCCGGACTTCCCTCTCATCACAACTCCACCCAGCAGACCAGACTATCACAGCCCGGATCATCGACAGCCACACTGCAGCAGTTTTTTTTCAATCCGGCCTAGGTATGCTGAACCAGAGACTCTCAGACATGGGGCAGAGCTGCTACTTGCTCTCCCTGTGCCCAGCTGCTCATGAGGCTCCTGGGAGGCATGGCGGGTTCTAGCCCTGGCCTGCCACCCCAGCAGAACCTCACAACAAGCCAGACCACCCTCCCTTACTCCATGGGGCCAGCCATTTTCTACATCCGGACTTCCCTCTCATCACAACTCCACCCAGCAGACCAGACTATCACAGCACGGCTCGCGTGGCCGCTAGTGGCCATGCGGTTCATCAATAAATGCTTTTTAGAGGTGACTACAACAGTATGCCACCAGCACGGCAAGCTTGGCAAGCTGCTTGTGTAGTATTTAATATGTCAAATACCAGTAACATTTGTGTTAGGTCATTCTCTTGACCTAATATAATTATTTGAGTCTCTTTATGTTCCTGGAGCAAGCGGATGCCTTTGGGTTCTAGTAACATGAGACAGGACATATGGAGATATTACTGGTGCCTGCTCTAGCAAATAGATGATTAACGGGAAGATAGTGATAGTGAATCTATTCACGAGGGTCACGTGCACCATGATGAGTGACATACTGGATGCCACATGATGCATTTCTCCTGTTCTTTATAGTCTCTCTTTAACACTTCTTGCAAAATTGTAGCCAATTCTATACAACGAGATGGCTGGTGACAATGGGGATAATGGAAATATTCACAGAGACTCCAGGCCAAGCTAATTCAGTCTGCAACAATTTAATATAACTTATACTTCATCTGTGCACCTCTGAATTATACAGCAAAAATAGTAAAACAGAAAAAGGAACAATAAAAAGCATAGGGATTTATTTCTCTAATCAATAATTACTAAGTGAAAGGAGATATGGAGGATCCCTTTAGACAAATGCAAGACAATCCCAGTCCTCTGATACAGAGGGGGTTGTGTAGAGAGGCAAAGGAATAAACAGTGTCAAATAATGACAAACCCTTGGATTGGGATTATGAAACTGTGGTAACTGGGCACTTGGGGGCAGATGAGAGGAAGTTATGAAGGTTGGTGTTGGAGAGGGTGATGGTAAAGGGACATCAGACATCAAAACTGCACATTTTAGCCTAAATTACAATGAAAATTGGAGTATGAAGATGAAGGGAGCACGATAATAGTGCGATAAGTGAAACAATGCAGAGAGGACAGTGAAGTTAATTTACCTAGTCATAACACCTCACTTTCAAGACCTTAACTAATCCACCTCTATCTAAAATAGCAATCAAAGGCTGAATTATTTTGGTGTTCAAATCCAATTGTATAGCTATGTGGCACATGAAAAATCCAGGTGTTAAAGATATACTATAGTTTTCTAGGAAGTCTTGAAATAAACATGTTCCTATCCACTCCTTTCTGCCATTTTCTGTTTCTTGTAAAACACCCTTCTTACCTTTCGGCTAGAGGGTCACAAACTCATAAAGAATTCGGAAGCTAAAACATATTTCAGCAATTAGCACCCAAGAAACTCAAGCTGTTTTTTTGGCAATATTCTAAAAAAGATGATTTCAGCACCTTTTATCCCAGCTCGTTTGATAATTCACATTCCGTGTCCCTGGACTTGGCAAGCTCTGTCGTGCTAAAGGCACATCCGTGGGCAGCTGAGAGAAGCGTGAGCAACTTGAAGATGCTAAATGGGGACATTAGCTGCATCTGAACTAGATAGACTGAGTTAGTGGGGTTTTGTTCCTAGACTGCTCTCTCTATTTTTAAAAGTGATTGTACTCAGAGCTATTCTGGACATCTTCGTTAACCACCTGCCACCCGCCTTCCTAGCTTATTATTAGGTACTGTCTCCAGAAATATTTTAAAAGAAGTTTAAAAAGAGATGAAGTAAAATGCCTTCCAAACTGCTTTTTCCTCTGGCTTCAGATGAATGAACAGACTCTCAGCGGCTTTTATACCTCAATTCTGAAGATGCAACCACTGGAAGCCCAAAGTAGCCTGGGGAATTTGGTCTAGCCGGGAAGTCCTTCATATTTTAGTCCCCTTCACATACTCAGATGCAAGGAGATGGTTATTCATTCAGAAACAATGTGTTATAGGCATTGACTTCAGATTATCACAATTAGGTTTTGTTCAAAGAATTCATTGTTTCCTTCTTTTTATTTATTTATACACCATGATTTACAAACTACAAAGCTTTCACAATATAGTTGTTAGAAAGACTCATCGTTCAGTACCAATCCCACCAGCAGTGTGCCCCCCCACCACCAACAACCAACATTTCCCACCCACTCTCCATCCTCATCCACTTGCCTGTTCCCTTAGCTGACTTTGTCGATACCATTCCCTTATATGAACTGTAATGATTAGTCCATATAAGGCAATGGTATTGACAAAGTCATGGCTGTTTTTCTGGGTTGTTGTGGGCGCTGGCTAATTCGGTTCTTGGATTCACTTTCTTGGTTTCCAGAACATAGTGGTTTTCTACTCTCAACCCAGGACTCACCACCACTGTACCTACAGGCATCACCTATTTCTCATTTATCTCAGTGTCTATTTGAGCTTGTCCTGAGTATACACTGAATAATCTATTCTATACTGCTTGTTGGGGCCACTACTCTAAACACTGTCGGTAAGTATGGTCTTGACAAGTCATTGGAGATTCTTAAATCTCAAGGCGTTCATTTCATTTTCTTCCATTCTCTCATTTTTCCACTCTTCACACAAACAGAACATGCTTATCAACAAGTCATGTATATTGTCAGATCTAAGAATAAACTATGCAAGAACTTATGGCATCTGCTTGGTTACTAGACTCCTCTTATTTCCATTATTCTCCTTAATGATCACTCTGAGAAATTTGAAAAGCTTCTGATTCTAAAATTTCATCATCAAAAGATGCTCAATTGTTTTAAAAATAGAAATATTTGGATCATAAATTTATTTTTATATACTTAACAAGAGTACACTTGATTGATTGAAGAGTGGTAAAAATCTCAAAATAAACAGGTTCAAATTATGACCCTAATCAGGCTTGATTCTGTATTACTGAAAAATGAATATCAATTCAGTTTTTTGGATATCTCCCCCAAGATAACTACCTCACTTACTATATTTTTACGTAATGTCCTACTGAATATTGCTGCCTGTTTTCCAAAATCACAGCTGGAGAGTAAAGCTTGATTACATAGTTAAACATTTCTAAGTGGACTCTAATATATGCCCTTATTAGTAAACACTGGGTCAGCTGATCTTCAGCTTTCTTTCCTGCATGGATGTACTTCCAGTCTCTCTGTGTGTATGTCACTATTTATGGAATGTTAGATCTAGATGATGTGTTTAGGACATTTTGTATCACTGATCTGGGGAGAGAAAGCTCAAAAGGCAGGGGGACCTGCTCTGCAAGGAAGAGCCTCCATGTTTGACCCTGGCAGTTCATGATCTCCCAAACACCTCTGCAAAAACTCTCAAATGCCAAGTCATAAGTAGGCCCCAGCACACCTCACTGTGTCTCCACAGTAAAGTGAAATAGAAAATAAATAAAAATTAACATATTGAAGGCCAAGCAGGTGAAGAGAATAACTCTGAGAAGTACTTCCAACATGCGGCAAAAGCCGCTTATTTTGGTACTTGGCTAGCATTAACACACACTGCCAAGAAAATAATTCCCTCTCATTCACCAGTATTTCACGCCGGCGTAATCAAAGAATCTTTAGGAGTTCTCTTATCACTTATTTTTCCTTTAGTTTTCTTCTATTCATTCAGACAATGTAACATCAGGTAATTTAAAAGAAACAACTATAAGCCAACTTTTGCTTTCCTATTTTCCCAGCACCAACTTCATTTCTATTTCAAGATCTAGGAATTTCTTCCACAGAATAGCTGCCCACTCCCTTGACTTTTCTGTCTAACTTTCATCTCACCAGAACCTTCCCCAATTTCCCATCTGTAGTAATTCTTCCTAGCCTTTGCTCTGTCGCATTCACTTGATATATTATATAAAAAATAACTACCAGAACAGATTTCATTTTTTGTTTACTTATTTACTGTCTGTCTCACAGAAAGTTTAGTTTCCCTAATTCTGTAGTCTTTTCCTTTCTTAGGCATTGGATTTGCAGTGCTGTGAACGGGAATGCTTCAAAGCACAGCAGAATTGTGTCCTCCACCACCCCAACTCAGTGGAATGCCTGTCTGAATGCCCAGTGTAATGCCCGATGCAATGCCCAGTGCAATGACCGGTGCAATGACAGGAGGAATGCCTGGTGGAATGCCCGGTTGAATGCCTCCTTCTTCACTCCTGTTCCCTTTGTTTCACACTTCTCTGGTGCAGAATGTGTACACAATATATATTTTATATTAATAATAGAAACACACTGTTTTTGTCAGATAGCAAACAGCCTCTGGGTTGTGAAGATGTTACCTTTCAACTTTTGACAGTTTAAGACAATTAATTTAAAATTATTATTTTAATATTTTGCTTTAATATCTAGTGTGTTTATTGATTAGGCAAGTACTTCAGACATAGGCACAATATGAGTTACTGTGCATTAATACTGTACTGCACACATTCCATACATGGCACTAGAACAGAAAAGACATATGTAATAAATATATAATAAAATAAAGACCATGACCGCATGGTTCATCATTAAATGCACAAAGTGAGAGCCTACTATTGAGAGTATACCACTCGCACAACAGAGCCTGGCAAGCTACCCGTGTCATATTTGATATGCCGAAAACCAGTAACAATTATAGACCACATACTATAGATCTTTAACAATTATAGACCTCATTCCCATGACCTGAATGTATGGCTTGAGGCTCTTCATGTTCCTGGAACAAGCAGATGCCCTTGGGCTACACTAGCATGTGACAGGAATGTATGGGGATGTTACTGGTGCCCGCCGAGCAAATTGATGAACAATCGAAGACAGGTGATGCAAGTGTTAATAAATAAAGTGTCACTACTTCTAATTCATTACTTTTACTCTATCACTTTCTACAGAGCCTTTTGTGATAGTAGAAATAGCACAGAAGAAGAGGTTAAGGTTGTTGGTATTGCTGTGTTTGGGTAGAACCTAATGTGCTCTGGACTTACTTTTTGCTGGGTTTGGGTTCAAGGTAATACCCCCAAACATTGTACTATCTCTCTACTCCCCAAGAGTTCAAGTATTTGTGTTTCTCTCTCTGTGAATGACCACAGGCTGGAGAAATCCCCTTACACAAAAGATGGTGCATCAGCGTGTGGTTTTAAGCCAGCCCAGTGCAGCCAGTGGGGAGGTTGATGACTGAGAAGTGGGTTGCTTCCAGCATTGTTCTATGTCTTGTTTCTTTTCCTTTTTCCTCCCTGTGCTGGACATATTTCTTCCAAATAACAGAGGACATAGCCAGTAGCTCTAAAGTCACATGATTTCATTCCCAGAAAAAAAAAAGAACCTGAGTTTGATACCTTAACCTCTTTTGGAGAAAATAGTCAGCCAAAGCAGGTGAACAGAAGAAAAGGTGCAAAGGGAAGAAACATTTGTGTAAAAGGGTCAACTGAACTGTGGAAGATGAAAACAGCACTTCTCATGGTGAGCACAATGCAGCGTATTAAAATATCAATTTTAATCCAATATGCTAGAAACCTATATAATTACATAAACCAGTGGATGCTTAAATAAAAAATAATTTTTTTTCACACAACTACCATTTAAAAAAAGAAAAATAAAACATTATCATAGTAAGGAAACCTAAGATGATTCCCTAATATATTTTTCTACAGTGAGAAGAAAACAAAGTACGCAGGGAGAGATTTGCACCAGAAAAATTTTTAAAGGATCAGAAATAAAGGAAAATAAAAAAAAAACTAAGGAAATAAATGAATAAAGTAAAATAAAAACAAGCAAATGGGTAGATAAAAGTAAGCACTCCACTCAAATTCCGTCTTTAAAATATGTTTGCTGTTGAAAGTGAAAAACAAGACTTTGCTTAAGGGGTTTAATACTGTATGTGCTATAGCATGAAAGGGGTAAGTAAAAAAACTAAAATTAAGTAAAAGTTAAAAAATTGGTAACATTTCTTCCTGCCTCTTGAAATAGTAAAGCATTTCCTCTAGGTTTATCTACCTGTTTATTTAAATATATAGTCAAAAGAACAATGACTAAAATTAAGAGGCACTGTAAAAAAATTAAAATGACATAATGAAAAGGGAAGGAAAATAAAGGGACAGAAAACAAAGAAACTCCAAAGAAAATAAATAAAATGCTAGATCTTAATATAAACACAGCAATAAATGCATTATTTAGTCTGACAAATAAAAGAAGGAAACTTAGAATGAATTAAATTACTTAACGACATGTCCATTAGAAATTTGCTTTATATATAGTGATATTAAAACACTGATCAAAATTATGCTAAAAATATTAGTCTAAAGAAAACTAGGTGGTTATAGTAACACAAAGTAGATTTCACAGTAATTAATACATTCACTTCACTTGTTTAACTTGTTTCCTGTTGTTTATCGATTTGCTAGAGGAGGCACCAGTAACGTCTCCTTTCGTTGGGAATGAGGTCCACTATTGTTACTGTTTTTGGCATATTGAATACAGCACAGATAGCTTGCCAGGCTCTGACATGGCTTTGGGTTCATCCCAGGGGGCCCAGTCTTTTCTATGTCAGACCATCAACCATCCATGGCCCACAGGGCAGAGCCCTGGGAGCAGAAAAACCTATCTCCTGTCGGCCACATGCCGATGTACCCGGGCACTGAAGCCACATCTGAAACAACTCAAGGGGGTATTAATACATTATATAATAATAAATATATTAATTTTATTTTGAACTCATAGTGATATTTAACAGCAGAGTTTTAAAATACACAGAGAATTGTAAGGAGAAATAGGATAACCACAATTATAGTTGGAAACTTAAACAAACCTTTTAAATAAGAATAGAAATAATAGAGCAGTAGCAGGGTTATAGAAAATCTAGACATCAGCAAAGACAATAAACAGCACTTGTGGAATATGTTTCCCCCAAATAGTCAAAAAGAAAAACTCTTGAATCACAAGTGACTAAAAAAAGGACACCAAGATAGAAGATACCCTGGGCTATAAACAACTTCTGTAAACGTTGAAGAATTAGGGGCTTATAAAGATTTATTTTCATTGCAAAATAATGTAATCATAATGTGATTAAAATAGAGATCAATAACACAGATTTATCAGTAAGTTCTACCAATACTTGGAAATTAAATATAATTTTAATACTGTATCAGATGCAAAATCCCAGGAGAAATTATCTCAGTATAGTATGAAAAGATAGTACATTGAACTCTAAGAAATGACCCCAGCAAGAAGGCTATTGCCGGTAATATAGAAAATATTGCACATATCCAATATATATTTTGCAAAGGGGAGGCCACCAAAGCAATTCTCAGGTGGCTAAGGGACCATTCCCATAATCCTTAACCACCAGGGATAGTCCAGTCAGAGCTAGGACCAGAGAATATGCACAGCCTCATATTCTGCAGTGTAGCTGGCCATTATGTTGGGGTATCCGGGCTATATGTGTCTGTGTGGTGTGGGCCTTTAACCTGGGTTCTAGATCTTGTTTCAGGTCTCTGACTCCTGAATCATCACCCTAACCCCATCATATAATAGATACTTATATATATATATATATATATATTTATAATATATTTATAAGTGATATATATATATTTTTAAATATATGTACGTATATTGATGCCCAGGAATTGCTGACTGTTTATTAGTGCTCAGAGCACCATGTGGTTCTGGGGATTGATACTAGATCTCTGAATCCCAAGTTTGTGCTCCAGTCCTTTGAACTATATACTAGGCCAAGTATGTATGTATGTGTTTTAAACTCCTATGTCAATATATTATAATGAAGAGAACAAAATGACTCCAAAGCAAGCAGAAGGTACATAATAAATATTTAAAAATAAATTATGGGGCCAGAGTAATAGCACAGAAGGAAAGGATCTTTCCTTGCACATGACCAATCTGAGTTTCATCCTTGGCATTTCATATGGCCCCCACAAGCACCACTAGCGATAACCACTGGTGAGGATCCAGGAGTAGCTCCCGAGCATCTACAGATGGGCTCCAAAAATAAACAAAAAGGTAAAAAATAGTATTAAATATAAAAATGCAAATTAAATACACAGAACTGAATTTAATAGATACTGAATGCAATGAACAAACTTGTAAGATTCAGTCTAATAAAGAAAAGAAGAGAGAAAATATATATTATAAACAGCAGGAAATATAGGTGGCCATTACAGAATCTGAACACATTCAAAAGAAGTAAGGGGGATGGGAAGAAATATAGAGCAGGCATTTGCCTTGCACATATTCTAATCAGGTTCCATCCCTGGCATCCTATATGGTTCCCCCAAACACAGCCCTGCGGCAGAGTCAGGAGTAATACCTGAGCACAGCCAGGTATGACTCAACGTCTTTTCACTATCATGTCCAAACACACACAAAAAGCAAATGTAATAAGGAGACACTCTGAATAACTATTTATTCATAAGTTAAACTATATAAATGACATGTAAATAATTTTATAAAAACTAGAACTAGCCAGAAAGCTCCTAGTATCTCCGAGTAGGGGTGGGCTGCCTCCTGTGAAACCCCCAACTTCTGGAAATCCCACTCTCGCATCACATTCCACTGCTGCTGCCCTGTGAGCTCACTACCAGGGATTATCTGGAGTGACATCTCCAAACACTTCAATTCGGGATTATCTGGAGTGACATCTCCAAACACTTCAATTCCAACATCAATACCCACATCAGATGGGAATATAACATAGATCACTTGATCACTTGATCACTTGACATTCCGTTATGAGTCGATTTCCTCGATCTAGTGCCAGTAACATTTCCATTGGACTCTATCACGTGTCAGTGTAGCCCAATGGCATCTGGTTGATTCAGGAATGCAAAGAGCCTCAAACCGTTCCTTCAGGGTATTGATGAAGAAGTCTGACTATCTTGTAGGTGGGCGGCCAAGTTATCTTTTGACATCCTGTGGGATCCAGTCAGTAATGGCTCTAGTCCAGCAGTTGTCTCCAAATCGCATTACATGTCCAGACAATCTGAGTTTCGATGCCTTGGCAAACAAGCCAGTGTTCCTGATTATGGAATAGTGACAGAGATCCGAGCTCCGGATTCCTTCTCTCACTTGAGTGAGGCATGATATTCCAAACATAACTCTTTCAATTCCTCTCTGGGAGACCGAATAGCATTCTCGTGCTTGCTTTTGTAGGGCCCAGGTCTCTGAGGCCTATGTTAATGCAGGGAGAATGGTGGAGTCAAAGAGATGTGCCCGAAGCTAGAGGTTCTTTTTCTTTTTAGCTATTTCTTCGAAGCTTTTGAAGGCATTCCATGCTGCTCTCTTCCTCCTGCGCAGCTCAGGTTTTAAACCATTCATCATGTTGACTTCTTGACCTAGGTACACTTAACTGCTGCATTCAGAGATGTTTGTTCCATTGAGAGTGAATGCGGCCTCTGGAACTAGCTCATTTTTCATGAACATAGTTTGCTGAGATTCAGCTGTAGACCTATCTTTCCACATTTTCGGTCAATGTCAGCCATAGAAGTCAGCCACAACAGAGAAGGCAGCTAAATTCAATTAACAAATGCACTAACATGAGCTTGGCCAGTGACAACAGCCTGTTCAAGGATTTATTATGGTCATGATGAGATATAATGATTTACACAAATTTTACTGTCATGTTTTTGGTAGTTCCATGAACCATTTAGTGGTAATAAGCAATATAACGTTGCTTATATTGCTTATATTGAAGGAATGGTTTGAGGCTCTTCATATTCATGAATCAACCAGATGCCATTGGGCTACACTAGCACGTGATAGGGTCCAATGGAAATGTTACCGGCGCCCGCTTGAGCAAATCGATGAATAACGGGATTCAAGTGATCAAGTGATCAAGTGACAGTTTCCCCACTGTAAGTTTCACTATTTTTTCACACAACTTTGCAATTTTTCTAACATCATTTGAGGAAGTATAGTATTTCTCAATTAAATTAATTGCATGTGCACTCTTGTCAAAAAAGTCAATGAACTGAGATTGCATGTTTTATTTCTCTAGTCTCTATTCTGTTATGTGGATGTAAAAATGCTAGGCCGGAGCGATAGCCTAGTGGGTAGGGTGTTTGCCTTGCACGCGTTCAGCCCATGCTGACCCGGGTTCGATCCCCGCATCCCATATGGTCCCCCGAGCACCGCCAGGAGTAATTCCTGAGTGCAGAGCCAGGAGTAACCCCTAAGCATCGCCGGGTGTGACCCAAAAAAGCAAAAAAAAAAATGAAATTGGATAGAGATGACTACAAGAGTATGCTACCCGCACAGCAGAGCCTGGCAAGCTACCCATGTCATATTTGATATGCCAAATACCAGTAACAATTATAGACCTCATTCCCATGACCTGATGGAATGGTTTGAGGCTCTTTATGCCCTTGGGCTCTACTTGCATGAGACAGGACATATGGAGATGTTACTGGTGCCCACTCGAGCAATTCGATGATGAACGGGAAGACAGTGATACAGTGAAGCAATATAAAATAAATCGCCTTGGATCTGCTATGGTGGAAGTCTTGAAGCTGCTTGAGGAATTGCTGACAATGGTGGAGGGAAGGACACAGTGGTAGGGGGTTGGGGTGGGAATACGGCGTTCCTGTAACTAAGGCATCAGGTGCAGTATAAACCACGAAGTTTAAATAAAGGGGGAAAACTGCAACTAGTCATGCACATATAATAGATAGTTGTCTAGTTGGTCAAGAATCTGTGGGTAGGGGGGGAGCAGACCCCCTGAACACACTTGGGAATAAAAATAACAGTAAATAAAAATAAATAAATGAATGGAAAACTTTCACCAAGCTAACAGAAGGCTCTTAATTGCATACGAAAATTATATCCCCAACTCTCACACCACCAATAAAAGTTTACACCATAGCTAATGGTAAAGGATTGAATATTTGATCTGAAGTAGGAAGAAGGCTGTTCCCATTGAATATTATCCCAGAAGTTCCAGAACTAAAACACGATTAAAAATCATAGTAGCAAAAATGTTAAAATAGAAAAAAATATTGGAGAGCTAGAAATAAAACCATTTTGATCCATAGATATTACACTTATTTATAGAACACTCACCTAGGACATTAAAAAAATCACTATCAGAAATCAATTAATTTAGCAAAGCTAAACGAAACATTCAATATTCAGAGAGAGATTTTATTACTATGACTTGTAGCAAAGAATTTGGAACAAAAACGTTAATTATTCATTTGTATTGATTAAAATATGAATAGATATTTTATAAAATACAAATACAAGCAATATGCAGGAAAATCAAAATGCAGATGAAAGAAATCAAATATATCAAAAAGAAAATAAAATTATTTCATAAAGTAGATGTATAAATAAATATTTTGATTTCCTCTGAAACTGATTTAAAGATTTTTTAAAAATATAATATGATTCTTTAATGAAAGCCAAAGATGAAAATAGCAGGAATAAGTAAAACAATTTGAAAAAATAAGATTAAAATAACATGTATATATTTTAAGGTATTTTTAGAGTGAAAGTAATAGAGCAATACTCAAGCAGGACTAGCATTTTACATCCACATAACAGAATAGAGACTAGAGAAATAAAACATGCAATCTCAGTTCATTGATTTTTTGACAAGAGTGCACATGCAATTAATTTAATTGAGAAATGCTATACTTCCGCAAATGATGTTAGAAAAATTGCAAAGTTGTGTGAAAAAATAGTGAAACTTACAGTGGGGAAACTGTCACTTGATCACTTGATCACTTGAATCCCATTATTCATCGATTTGCTCGAGCTGGCGCCAGTAACATTTCCATTGGACCCTATCACGTGCCAATGTAGCCCAATGGCATCTGGTTGATTCAGGAATATGAAGAGCCTCAAACCGTTCCTTCAGGGTCTTAACAAGGAAGTCTGACCATCTTGTAGGTGGGCGGCCACGTGATCTTTTGACATCCCGTGGGATCCAGTCGGTAACGGCTCTAGTCCAGCGGTTGTCTCCAAATCGCATTACATGTCCAGCCCATCTGATTTTCGATGCCTTGGCAAACGAGACAGTGTCCCTGATTCTGGAATAGCGACGGAGGTCAGAACTCCAGATTCCTTCACTCACTTGAGTGAGACGTGATATTCCAAGCATAGCTCTTTCAATTCCTCTCTGGGAGACCCGAATAGCATTCTCATCCTGCTTCGTAGGGCCCAGGTCTCTGAGGCGTATGTTAATGCAGGGAGAACGGTGGAGTCAAAGAGATGTGCCCAGAGCCGGAGGTTCTTTGTCCTTTTAGCTATTTCTTCGATGCCTTTAAAGGCATTCCATGCCGCTCTCTTCCTCCTGCGCAGCTCAGGTTTTAGGTCGTTCATCATGTTGATTTCTCGACCTAGGTACACATGTACCTACAAGGACCCGCCCTGCAGAGACCCGCCCTTCAGAGGAGAGTATTTCAAGGGCAGGAATGCTTGAGCCTAAGACACAGGTACACCCGGCAGAGCAGAAACCAGCTTTCCCCGTTGAACCCCCTGCATTCCATGGACCACGAGAGCAACTTCCGACTCGAGTCCACCATCCCGATGGAGCCTCGGAGGAGCCCAGAGAAACCCCCACACCTTGCTGGCAGCGATCTTCACAATTCACACTCTGCAGCTGGTAAGATCTCCACCCAGCAGATTAATCCAGTCTCCAGCCCGAAGATTAATCCAGTCTCCAGCCTGGCTTGTCAGAAACTCAGCCTACAAGGACCCACCCCGCAGAGACCCGCCCTCAGAGGAGAGTATTTCAAGCCCAGGAATGCTTGAGCCTAAGACACAGTACACCCTGCAGAGCAGGGGAAACTGTACAACAATTAGTTCTAAGTATATTTTAATCAAAATTAAATCTATAAAGCTACTAGGAAATATCATATAAGAAAATGTTCTGACTAGTATAAGGTAAACAATTTTCAGCAATGGCACATAAAGCATATGCCATGCTTACTAAGACTGCTACTCAGATTATATAAATGATTATACATAAATATGTTTTATATTATTTTATATATAAAGAATTTTG
>JAJIBD010007183.1:0-95551 GCA_021461705.1 Cryptotis parvus | reverse complement strand
TTTACGTGAAGACTCCTATTGTTCAGGCTCACCTGGCCTATCACCTTTTCCTGGGAAGTCTTTTTAGCATTTATCTTCCCAAACTTCCATCAACATTGCAGTTAGACACTTCTCTTTTCTCTTCTTACAGCCAGGTTGTAGCAGAGCCTGAGAGCCAGAGAATTTTAGAGAATTATATCCCATACCTCTACCTCTAATTATACCCCATACCTCTTGCCTGCCTCCATTTCTGTTGTAGAACTGTTTTCCATCACTAGCTAGTTCTGTCATTTTGGTTAATGCAGTTAACTTGGGTACAACTTGTTTCTAAACATGCAAATAAGGAAAGTTAACTAGATATTTTCTTTTTAACTTTTTAAATTAAGCATGTATATATACATATATATGTATATATGTATTCGCCTCGGATTGATTCCCAAGACACCAGCAACTACCAAAAGAACATTGTACATCCTTTCAAATTTTAGCAATTTCAATTAGAAGTAATGTAATATAAAATAATTTTCCCTCTCATATACTATATGATTGCTTCTACTGCCAGGAATGATTAAACAAAATAAGTTAGATATTTGAAAGAACAAGGTTGTCTTGGAAAAAAAATCTTAGCTATGTTTGTGACTTTGGAATGCAAATTGTTTTTCTTTCAGCCCTTATTTTTTTCAATAGTAATAATAACCTCTGAACTCTTGTTTTGTTGTATGGGATTAAACAGGTTAACTTTTTTTTTTCTTTTTTTTGGGTCACACCGGTGACGCTCAGGGGTTTCTCCTGGCTCTGCACTCAGGAATCACTCCTGGCGGTGCTCAGGGTACCATATGGGATGCTTGGGATCGAACCCCGGCCAGCATGGGCTGGCTGCGTGCAAGGCAAACTCCCTACCCGCTAGGCTATCGCTCTGGCCCCATAAACAGGTTAACTTTTATGTACCAAGTAGAATAGTAGGTGGATTGTAGCAATAATTTAGTAAGCACTCTATTTATTATCACAGTTGAGGGTTGTTAATCAACCTAGGAAATATTGAGCAGCCCCAGTGCCAAATCTTACTGTAAGTGAAATTGTTTATTATTTATTGTGCTGCTATTATTGACCAATTGTGCAGAATATAGTAGTGAATAAAATATTTGCTTTTCTCTTTGTATTTATAATACTCATGATTATTATTTATTAAACATTATAATGGACTTTATGAATATAATTGGCCTTTAATATTTTGGTTTATTTCACTTTCAAATTTAGGATATCTTATATTATGAGCAACTTAAAACCAATGTGATACAACATGATCTGTTGGTGGACAGTCTAATTTATAAAGTAAGTAAAAATATATATCATTTTCCCATTTTATTATAGTGTTAAGCAGTTCACAAGGCTCTTCAATATAAAAGGCCAAAACTATTATGCATGTTTATACATATTAATCCTTGAAAAATAATTCTAAGTGCACTTTTCACTTACAAAGCTTAAGTTCACTTTCAAAATTTGAGTCTCCCTTCAGTGTTATCATCTTTTTTCAATTGAATATGAACCGTCACAATTTCCATGTTTATTCTAACATCATTCCAGCCACATATTGATGTGTGCTAGCAGAACAGGAAGTTAGGAAGTAGTGTTGTGAGAATTTAAAGATGAGGAAATTGAGTTTAAAAATTTAAAAAATTGGGGCCAAAGAGTACCTTGATCTCCGGCACCAAGCAAAATGGAGTGATCCCCGAGCGCAGAACCAGAGGAAATCCCACAGCGTCTCGGGGGGTGAACCACCCCCACTCCAGTAAATGAAAAAGATTTTAAAAACATGTTTGATGGAACTAGAGGCTGTCATGCTGAGTGAAGTCAGTGAGAAGGAAAGGGACAGGTACAGAATGGTCTTCCCATTGGGTCTAAAGTACACGTCAACCGAACAGCAATGGTTCAAGTGCAACATGAAGCGAGAACTCATCCAAACCATTGAGATTGAGGGGTAGAGTTGAAAGGGAGAGGAACTGGGGAGGGACAAGGGTACACTGGTGATGGGTGTGGTGTTGGAATTATGTGCGTGAGAAACTATTGCTAACCCTGCTGTAAAGCACAAAATTTTTATCAATAAATAAGTAAATAAAAAGGTTTTCTTGAATTTACATGCTCAGTATCAAAGCAAAGATTAGAATCTAGGTAATCTGAGTGAAGGCCATGTAGTCGTTTGAAGGCGTGGCTCTCTGGAGAGTCTGGGTTTGGATTATAGGTGCTACTACTCACTTTGAGGTCAGATGAGCGTGCTCAGGATTATTTTAGCAACAGTGTAGGGTCTCTTTGGGCCTCTCAGACCTTAAACTTAATTATTTTCTCTTCAAATGAGAAAAGACTCAAAAGTGACCATGAGGGAATGGTAGCAACATGAATTTCAGTTTGAGTGAGTGAAAACAGTCTGCGGTATAAAGGAAGGAAGTCGATGGACTGCCAGCCCCGCTGCCCAGAGCACGGGAGAGTTTTTAGGAAGATGCTATGTCTGCAGTTGTTCCTAACTTTTGTCAGGCTCTGCTTGTTGGAATAACTCCAAACATTATTAAAGTCAGCCCTTGAGGGAATGAGCATTTTAGAAAGATTACTTGGAGTTTCATTATAGCTCTCTGTGGCAAAGACTCATTTTTAATAACTTAAAATGAAGGAGAATTGCTTTATTGGTTAAAGAAATGAATGGAACAAGACATATGAAATACAGAGCATCATTAAACCTTCCATAAGCTAAAATATTAAATGCTTTAGTCTGAATTGAGTTTTTTTGTTTTTTAATTTCCCAAAGCTTGGCTCGCATCTACTACAGCCTTGCCATGCAGGCCTCACGGAACAGTACACAGTGCCTGCTTCTCTCCACCCTGTCCCGGGCCCCCTCCCTGCCCCCAACATGTAAGCTCAGTTCTGTAGACAAAATCTTCAATTCTGATGACTTTAGCCATTTGCTGTTCCCTGACTGTGTTTCTGTATATATCACATATGAGAGCTCTTAAAACACACAAGCAAAAACATCCTGGAGTTGGTAAGATCTATACAGGTATAGATGTATAGAGGTGAACTCCTAAAATTCCACAAAATTGTAAATTAATAACTTAATAAAACTCTTCAAAAACAGAACCAAGATATAGCACAGCAGGTAGGGTGTTTGTGTTGCATACAGCTGACCTGGGTTCTATCCTAGCATCTCATATGGTCACCTGAGCACTGCCAAAAATAATTCCTCAGTGCAGAGCCAGAAGTAACCCCCTGAGCACTGTTGGGTGTGACCAACAAAAAAGTCACAGAAAAGAAAAAGTTTTCAAAAACGTGACATTCCTTCTCTTTTTACAGATAAAAATTAAAAAAAATCAATTGAATAAATAATATACTTTATATAATTTTAGTTATAGTGAGGAGAAGAGAATTAAGAAAATTTTAAGGGAAAATCTGGATATACCAATGATTATACCTTTTCTTTATTATTACTTTTCTAATATGAAAAATTGAATATCAAAGAATATGATTTTGGGGGGGCAGGTATAGGCATTAGAATTTCACTCAACATTGAAATATGTAAATTTTTGTGTTTTGTTTTTTCGGGCCACACCCAGAAATGCTCAGGGGTTACTCCTGGCTCCACTCAGGAATCACTTTTGGTGGTGTTCAGGGAAGCATATGGGATGCCAGGGATGAAATTCCGGTTGGGCATGTGCAAGGCAAGCACCCTGCCGGAACACTGTTGCTCCAGCCCGGAAATAAGTCAGAGTCCTGATTCCCAGAGAGCAGTTCTCACCACAGAAAGGCAATATCCCTAGTTAGAAAGTACAGCCTCTAGTTGTTTGTGTTGACTTCCGGTTTGAAGATTGGTCCTTCTCTCTTCATCTGTGCCTTTAAGTTTTTCCAGACTTAGCTCACATTATTGACCCCCAGAGTCAATAATGAAATGAATCTGTGACTCATTTCATTCTTTGCCTTTTGCATTACTAAACTTTCTAGATTGTGTAATATCATGAATTTTTGAGATATTTTCTCTGAAATGGTGCCCATATATTCGCTATCTATGTTTTTTACTGTAAGATTGCAGACTTGTTCAGGAGTAGCATTCTCTTTGTTTGGGATAATTGATGCCTTGCAAGTGAAGAGTTATAGAGGCATAAAAGAGTTTTGTATTTTGAGGGAATGACAAGAGTGTATACTTAAACTGTGGAAGATGAGATTGGAGCAGTAATGTGTATTATTATGTTGTTTCTGGATGCTATGATTACATCTGCTTTTTCAACCTTAAGACATCTAACTGTAAGATATAAAGGAAATAAATACATTATAAAGAATTACTAATAAACCCTAAAATAGTTCAAGTCATTTGTTCTACTTATGTCAAGTAAATAGGTAACAGCAATGACATCTAATTGAATTTATAATCATTCTTACAATAATATAAAACCATTTGGCATTGTTTCTAGATACTGGGTATTATAGATATAATAATCACTTAACTTATTTTCAATATTCTCTACTTTTAATTATAGGACGTGAAGCTGACAGCAAGTAATGATGATTATTATTTTGTATTTGAAGACTATTTATATCAGGTAAGTTGAAAAATAAATTCTTCTTTGTTGGAGGGGAAGCATTTCAACTGGTGGTACTGAGGAGTTGCTCCATGCTCCATGCTTAGGAGTGTCGGCCAGCGGTGCTCAGGGAACCGTGCAGTGTCAGGAGTCAAGCCCGTCAACTGCATCAAGGACTACCCCTCAGCCCACAGTCCTTGTTTTAATTTCTCTGACTTTAGAAGACTGTTCTCTATAGTTCACTGAGACCTCCTAAAAAAAGTTTTGTTTATTTATTTTGTTGTTTTTGTTATTTGAGCTAGCAGTGCTCAGGGCTTACTGCTGGTTCTGAGGCCTGGAATCACCCCTGGCAGTCTAGGCGGACCAAATGGGATGCTGGGATTTAAGCTCAGGTCAGCTGTGTGCCGGACAAAGGCCCTACTCACTGTATAATTTCTCCAGTTCTAAGCCATGTTTATTGTTTAACAGATGAAATTTTCTGTTTGGAATAAGGTTCATTTTTTTTAACATTTAAAAAACAACTTTTTGTAGACAAAATTAACTTTCATTTAACTTTTTAATTAGGTCCAGTGAGCATTTGGACAAGTCCTGGTGACCATAGTTGCTACAATCCAGAGAGATAGGCACAGATTCTCAAGTTGGATTTATTAAAGTATGATGCATATTTAAGCTATCCCAATATATTTAGTGAAAGTATTTTACATGCTACTTTCCTATCGAGTAAATGAATATATAAAGTATTAAAAAACATTTTTTAAATGTTTGAAACATTTCAAATATTTGAAATCAGCTCCAAGTGTTAGGATTACTGTGGTCATTTTATAACTGACTCTGTGAATGTCAGGATCCTTTTTTAGGTCTTTTCATGTCTGTTAGAATAAAAACACTGTATCATGAGTAGAAATGTTTATAGAGAGGCTATCCTAGATGATGTTCTTTTTTTAATATCACTCGCTCACATATACATATTTGATCTTGGGTGAATGTCAATAAATGTAGTGGGTAGAATATTGATTTTTATATAATTATTTCTTCTTGAATAAATGGTCTGCATGTGTAAGGCCCTGAGTTCAGTTCCAGAATTATCTGGACTCCTTTGTTGGAAGTACTTCCAGCTAGAGCCCTGTGGCCCTGAATACCTCTGAGAATGTTTACTAGCCCCACAATAGTAAAAGCAAAAAAAAATTAAATGTATATCAGTGTTAGATATTTGAATTACCAGCATTTTATTTGCTAACAGTGATACAGTGATATGTGTATATACCTGAAAAGAAAGAAGAAAAAAGAATAAATCTCCCAAGAAGATTTAATCACACATTCAAGAGCCATTTTCCAAATACCTCATAAGTTATTTATAAAATTGAAGTTTGAAAGAACCAAGAACTTTTAGAGATTTTTTTAAATTTCAGCAATTTAAAACTATTTTTTAAAACATTCTAATAATTTCAAATGTGTGATTTTAAAAAAATAATAAAGATTTAAAATCTCATTCTTTAATATAGTTATTAAGAGTTGAAACTACAAAATCTTTTCATTTATTTGTGTAGCTATTATGTAGTCTGATGTCTAATTTCAGTACTAACCAAATATTCAATATGCAGATAAAGTTAATGCTTCACCATAATCATATTAGCCTATTGGTAATTTTTATTGCACATCAGTAAAAATTAACTCTTCAAAATGGCTATAAGAGAAATTCTACAGACCCATACTTCCCAGAACATTAATTGGTAAAACGTTTAAAAAAACAGATATTTAACTGAAAGTCTTTCCTCCAAAGTCAGGTATAAGAGTGTTTCCACTTTCACCAATAATTTAAATAAAGTCTTAGAAGTTATTGCCACAGCACTTAGTCAAGAAAGAAAAATCAAAGGAATCAGATTGGTTAAAAAGAAAATGTCAAATTGTCATCATTAACAAATGATTTGATATGGTACACAAGAAACCCTAAAGATGTCAGTTTTAAAACCTCCTAGATCTATATCTGAAATCATTGGTAGATGGATAGGTGCAGTTCTCTGCAACTCCACCTTGTTTTAATTTCTCTCACTTTAGAAATAAGGACTTTAATCACCTGTATCACTTATATCACTTGTCTTCCCATTGTTCATCAGTTTTCTCCAGCGGGCACCAGTAACATCTCCATACTTCCTGCCACATGCTAGTGTAGCCCAAGGGCATCTGCTCGCACCAGGAACACAAAGAGCCTCAAACTATTCATTCAGGTCATGGGAATGAGGTTGTAATTGTTACTGTTTTTTGGCATATCAAATATGACATGGGTAGCTTGCCAGGCTCTGCCGTGTGGGTGGTACTCTCGGTAGTAGGCTCTCAGTTTGTGCATTTACTGATGAACCGCAATGGGGGAGAGATTGGCTTTTCTCTTGGGTGGAGATTGGCTTTTCTCTTGGGTAGAGCTCTGATGAAGGCCAGGGCTAGACCCACCTTCCCTCCTGGATGCCTCATGATCAGCTGAGCACAGGGAGAGCCAGTAGCAGCTCTGCCCTGTGTATCTGTATCTCTGGTTCAAGATACAGATTTCTCTGGACTTGAAATAGGCTTTGCTGTAGAGTGGGACTCTGATGAGCAGGGCTTGTGATCAGCTCTTCTGCTAGGTGGAGCTCTGACGAGCTGTAGGAGTCCGGATGTTGAAAATGGTGGCCCTTATGGTGTGGGGGTTCCTCTGGCTTCTTGCAAGGCTCTATTGGGATGGAAGGCCAGGGCTAGAACTCACCTTGCATGAAGGACTTTAATATTATTTTAAATTATGGTACTCAAAAAAAAATTTAGGGCCACCTGCCTCTCAAGGTGTTGCAGGTGTGGTTGTGGTGCCTGGCTGCATTGGCAGGTGGCAGACAGGTCACAACACCCCAGGGCTCTGCCCTGTGAGCCCTGGATGGTGGATGGCCTGACATCGGAAGAACAGTGCACAGCCGCACAAGAGGCTTAGATAACAAAGTAGGCTAGGACCAGGTCCTTCCCAGGATCTTTGACATCTGTACAACATAATGATCATTGTAGTTGTAACAAACTGGGGAAGTTGATGGCGAATGAGGAACTATAATGTCACATTAGAAATCACTACTGAATATACACATAGATAATTCCACCATAAACCATAAGGCAAGTCACAAGGTGTAGGAAAAGAGAGAGAAATACAGAGACAGAAACAGAAATAGAGAGAAAGACAAGAGACTCAGGATGCATGGGGAGAGCTGCCATCTGGCTCTCCCCTAGCTCAGCTGACCATGAGGCTCCCAGGAGGCAAGATGGGTTTTGGGAGTGGGCCCATCACTCTGTAGGGCCTCGGAAGCAGCCAGATGAGACTCTCTCACCATAATAGCCACCATTATCATGGTCCGGACCCCACAGATCATCAGAACCCACACAAGAGAGACTCTGATCTCAAGACCAGCTCAGAGCAGCCAAGTTCTGGCCCAGGTAGGCAGCTCTTGGAGGCTGAAGTCACTGGAGATGGAGCTGGGGTACCCCTTCCCCTCTCTGACCCGTCCTGGAGGTCTGGTAACCCCACCCACAAACTGCCTCGGGAGAGCTGCCATCCAGCTCTCTCCTAGCTCAGCCGACCATGAGGCTCCCAGGAGGCAAGATGGGTTTTGGGTGTTGGTCCATCACCTCTGTAGGGCCTCGGAAGCAGCACATGAGACTCTGTCACCATAATAGCTGCCATTTTCGTGGTCTGGACTCACAGTTCATCAGAACCCGTGCAAGAGAGATGCTGATCTCAAGACCAGCTCAGAGCAGCCGAGTTCGAGCCCAGGTAGGTGGCTTTCGGAGGCAAAAGTCACCGGGCGTTCCTGGAGATGGAGATGGGGTACTCCTTCCCCTCTCTGACCTGTCCTGGAGGCCTGGTGGCCCCGCCCACAAACTGCCTCAGGGCTCTCAGTCATGATGCAGAGACTCAGATGCACAGGGGAAAGCTGCATCCAGCTCTCCCCTAGCTCTGCTGACCATAAGGCTCCCAGGAGGCAAGGTGGATTTTGGATGTTGGCCCATCACCTCTGTAGGGCCTCAGAAGCAGCCGAATGAGACAATCTCACCATAATAGCCACCATTTTTGTGGTCCGAAACCCACAGCTCATCAGAACCCTTGCAAAAGAGATGCTGATCTCAAAACCAGCTCAGAGCAGCAGAGTTCGAGCCCACGTAGGCAGCTTTCGGAGGCATAATTCACCGGGTGTTTCTGGAGATGGAGCTGGGGTCCCTATTCCTCTCTCTGACCCATTCCAGAGGCCTGGTGGCCCGCCCATGAACTGCCCCAGGGCTCTTGGCCATGAAGCACGGGGAGAGCTGCCATCCAACTCTCCCCTAGCTCAGCTGACCCTGAGGCTTCCAGGAGGCAAGGTGGGTTTTGGGAGTGGGTCCACACCTCTGTAGGACCTCAGAAGCAGCTGGATGAGAATTGCTCACCATAATAGTCACCATTTTTGTGGTCCTGACCCAGTACATCGAACTAGTGGAACCAATCATGTTCTAGAATATATTACAATCTACAACATGTAAGAAAGGGAAGCAAGAAGGAGAGAGAGAGAGAGAGAGAGAGAGAGAGAGAGAGAGAGAGAGAGAGAGAGAGAGAGAGGAGATTAAGAACCTGCCATGGAGGCAGGCTAGGGGAAGGGGGAGGGAGGTTGGGACATTGGTGATTGGACATTGGTGGAGTGATGGGTGTTGGAACACTGTAGAACCAAAATTTAAATATGAACACCTTGTAATTGTATACCTAACAGTGGTATAATAAAATATTTTTTAAAAAATATTTAAAGCTAGAAACAACATTTACAGTAAGGTAGGAGGCTACAGAATTAATACACAGAAATCTGCTGCATTCTTATATATTCACAATGATGTAGAATAGAAAAAAAATTAAATATTCCATTTATGGTCATGTTTATAAAATCTCAAATATGAATCAGTTTAACAAAGAGAGTGAGAATCTGTTTAGTGAAAATTATAAGTCACTTATGAAAATGACCAAAGAACTCAGGAAATGGAAACATATTTCTGTTCATAAAGTGAAAGAATCAATGTAATTAAATTGATCATCTTACCCAAAGTAATTTACAGATGCAGTGCAATTGCCATTAAGATTCCCATGGTACTTTTCAAGGACATACAACAAATATTTCTAAAATTGTATGTAAGAGTGAGAGTGATAGAACAGTGGGTAGGGCACTTGTCTCGAATGCAGTTGACTCGGGTTTGATCCCCTGCACCACATTTGGCCACCAGAGCACTACCAGAGCTGACTCCGGGGCCAGGAGTCAGCCCCTGAGTTAGTCAGTCATACTTGTTGTGTATGTCACCCAAACAAAAATAAAATAAAGTTGATTGTTTTAAAATAAATAACATTTATATGGAACAATGAAACTCCCAGAATAGTTAAAGAAATCTTGGGGTGGAAGGGGGTGGAGGAGGCATCACATTCCCAGACTTTAATCTACGATGAAGCAATGGTGATTAAAACTGCCTGGTGCTACATGATGGCTTCTAGGTGTATGTAGTGCAGCCCACAATGTGTAAGAGAAGGAAAAGAGAGAAAGGGAGAGAAAAAAGAGATAAAGAACCTGCCATTTAGGCAGGCTATGGGAGGGGGAGGGAATTGGGGACAGTGGTGGTGGGAAATGGGCACTGGTGGAGGCGGGGTGCTGGAACACTATGTGACCGAAAACATGAACAACGTTGTAATCTCACGGTGGTATAATAAAATGTTTAATAAAAAATTATAGAAACAAAAAAAGCTGAAAAAAAAACTGCTTGGTGCTAGAGTAAAGACAGATTCTCAGATCAGTGGAACAGAATGAAGAGCCCAGAGATAACCCTGAGCGTGGGCAGCTGTTCTACAGCAGAAGGGTTAGGTGCCTAAGGTGGGGCAACAGAGACTCAACAAAGAGCTCTAGGAAGACTCACTTTATATGTAAAGTTCAATCCCACATGGATGAAAGGCTTTAATATCAAACCCATTTCTATAAAAATACATTGAGGAAAATTTAGTAGGATTTTCTAAGATCTCATCCTCGGAGGAATCATCTCCTGAGAGAAAATATAACCCCGCTAGTGAAGAAAACAAGCAGATAGACAAATGAGAACCTCATCAAACTCAACTTTTCCTACACTATGAAAGAAGGGAGGTGTAAGACAAGCCCCACTATCGGGAGAAAATGCTCACACTTCACACAAAGACATCCCAGATACACAAGTCACTCTCAAAGCTCAACATAAAAACAACCCATTATAAAAAAAATAGCTGTGGGGGAGAGGGAGATGAACAGTCCCTCACAGATACCAGGAGGATGAATGGCCAAGCGAGTGAAGATTGTCCACCGTTACGGTGCTGGTGGGACTGTTGCCTGACTCGGACTCTGTGGAAAATGGTTTGAGACATACGGAAGTTAAGAATACAGAGCTTCTGTCAGGCGCCCTCTCCCAGAACACGAGGACATTAATCCCAAACGGCAGATGCTTACAATGCTCACTGTAGCACCTACAGTGGCCCAGATGTGCAAACTACCAGAGTGCCCAACAACCATCATGAAGGGGTAAAGAAACGAGGTATATCCCAGACCATTTTACTCTGTCCAAAAAACGGTATTTTTGCATTTTGCTGCAACATGAATGGAACTGGATAGGAAAAGGTTGGGTTTTATTTGTTTTTTTTTTTGTTGTTATTTTTCAGTTTGTTTGTTTAATGTGCAAGCAAGAAAGAGAACCAGAAAAAAAAGTTTTTCCTCTCACTATATTCTGTCGTTGCAAGCAAGATTATCAGCACTATTTTTAGCATTTATTTATGGAGTGTTTATTAGGTAGCACACTCTAGATACTTCAGGCACGTTATAGTTCTTACAATACCTGATGTAGCAACCGTATTCCCACTTCATAGATGAAAGAGGAGAGGCTTGGAATACTTCATACAGCCACCACTACCCCAAGTCAGGTCTGTCTGTTTTCAGAACCCTGATGTCATATTACCCATGAATTTATGAAAATTGAACCAGGGCAGAGCATTTCAAAGTTATTCCTGAACAGTTATTGTTAAAATGATTTCAAATTGGTCTGGATAAAACTTCAGGAGCATCGCAGATGAATTGATAGTCCTCATTTCTTTTTTAGTTTTTTGGGTTTGGGGCCACACCCAGCTGTGCTCTGGGGTCACTCCTGGCTCTGCGCTCAAGAATCACTCCTGGCAGGGCTCAGATGGCAATATGGGGTCCTGAGTGTGCCAAAGAAAACCCATTTCTTGGAAACATTAACCATCTGTATAGCTTGAAGAGACTAGAGAAAGTTACAGGCCTAGGTAAAATTCTTGTTCAACTCTATGTAGACACTTAGGTATCATTCTTCTGAATCACAGTTCAGGCACACACATCCAGTTTTCTACAGTTCTTCTAGATAAAGGGAAATCATTACTCTATATAACCTCATCCCGAAAAAAGTTCAATTTGCAGTTAGTAACTCGGAGTTATGTTTTCTAGCTAATTTGGTTGGAAGCCACCTTCGGATAACCTCGTTTTCTAACACATCTACATACGAACTGTCTCTTCCCTGCAGATTCAAGGTTGGCAGCTCAGAAGTTAAACTGCTCCATGTTAAAATAAAAGTCGGGGTTCTGTGCGTGTGTAGCAGGATCGCACACAGTCCATGATGTCTAACATACTGCCTCTGGCATTATCACCTTACAGCCAGCAGAGTGTCAGATAGCTGGCCCCCGGGCAGCAGGGACTCTCAGGGGATATATTTAATCACAGAGCTTCTGACATTTCCTTGTTCCCACCACCTGCTGAGGGGAGTGAGTGCAAACATGCCAGTAGAGATTGTTTTGCCTAGGTAATGGCAGATAGGTATTTTAAATTTGGTATCCTTTCTTGTCATTGTTGTATTAGATACCAGTAATTATATTTTTATTAATTTGCATGTATTATTTGTATTGTTTTCCTTTTTTGATGCAGGAGCCATAACCAGTGGTGCTTGGGGCTATTCCTAGCTCGGTGCTCTAGGAGTCCCTTCCTGTTATGCTCAGGGGATCATGCTGATGATCAACCCACTGAGCTAGTTCTCTGTCCCTAGTTGGATTATTTATTAGTTTTAGCTTTGCTTCTCTATCAAATAACTACACAATGTAATGACTTAAAACAACTCGTTCATGGTTTTAAAGATAAGGAGTCTAAGATGGGTTTTGCTGGGTTAAAGTCAAGATGCTGTTGGGGCTGTGTTGCCTCTGGAGGCGCTGAAGACAGGAACATTACTCTGACTTCCCCAGCTCAAGAGTATACCTGTGTTCCTTGGCCTGTGACCTCTCCCATCTGCAAAGCCAACAGAACGTCTTTTGGATCTCTCTGGCTTTGATCCTGCTGCCTTTCTCCATTATTGATTAGGATTCCTCTGATTATATTGGCTCTTGTGTGATGGTTCAGAATAATCTCATCTAAAGGTCTTCAGTCACACTCATAACGTTCCATTTCTCCTGTCAGGTAGCCCTTCTGCAGGTTCCAGGGGTTAGGTGAGAATCCTTGGGGAGCCATTATTCTCTTAGCACAGGGGATTTTTGTTTAATGCTTGTGAAGATTTTAAGATTTAGCTTTTAGAAGCTACTGATTTTAAGTTCTTAGAAAATGATCATAATATTTAGACATCTAAAAATAAAAATGGAATGGTTATAATAGTTTCACAATATATACAAATACTTAATCATTACATGGTGAACCTAAAATGAATAATATATATATATATATATTTTTAAATCTCACTCTGAAATGATCATGTCCATAGATGCCCAAAATACGTTTAATTCTGTATTCAATAACGTGTATATTTAAATTGTGATAAAATAGCATAGGGGCCAGAGAGAGTTCAGGGGGTAAGGCACTGGCCTTACATGCAGCTGAGCCAGGTTCAGTTCTCCAGCTCACATATGATTACCCCAAACACCAGGCGTCACTCGAGGACTGAGCTAAGAATAGCCCTCTGAGCCCCGAGAATGGCCCAACCCCTCCCCCCAAAATCAACATAAAATGTACTGTATTATATGCACTATGTGATATACTTGCTTTATGTAGAAGTTATTCTTAGAAGGTGTCATCTCAATATAATCATATTGTTTAAACGGCATTTTGTTAGTCATTTATAAATGTAAAGTGATATTGACTACATCCATGCAGCTATGCAGCTGACATTCTTTCTTAGCATTAACATACCCTGGAATGAAAGCATATTCTCTTGACATAAATATTTCTATGAAACCAACATTTGCTATTTTAATGTTCGTTAATATTCCTTAATACTGAAATACTGAGAGATTCCCTCTAAAGAGAGAATATAATGTGAGTTATTTTGGAATTCTAGCCAGTGGGTAAGGTAAGAAAAGAGGTTGGAAGATGCATACAAGAAAAGACACTAAGTCACCGGCAAGTGTAGATGTATGTAAACTGAAAGGACATTAACTGAAAATGACTAGAATTAATAAAATGTTTCAGTTGATGCCTATTTATCCAATATATAGATTGTTTGCTTTTTTTAATATCAGAAATGAAAATTTTAAATAACAAAAATATAAGGAGGCGGCATGAATACCTGAACTAACTCATGGCGCCCCTCTCCACTAAACACTAACAAGTGCTGGGTAGGGGCGAAGAGATGATCAAAGGGTGTAAGGAGATGCTCTGCACGTGCCGACCTGAGTCAATCCCTGCACCATTAGTTCCTTGATCCCTGTCCGGAGCACAGAGCCCGGACTAAGCCCTGAACACCACCAAACTAAAGAAGAGCAGCCCAGGTAGGTTGATGGTTTCATCCAAAGCAATCTCGTGCTGCCAGATGAAAATGCTGTCAGTCAGGATGGGCTGGCTTATGGGGGAGCACAGGAGTCCCAGTGGCTTGAAATAGCGGTGAGCCTGTCCCACATAGCTCTCTCCTGAGCCTGGGGGCTAGAGGAACCCGGATGTGGAGCACTGGCCGTGCAGAGAACGAGAGCGCTGCTCCTCTGCTCTGGCATTGGAAGCTGCTATTGGAAGCTTCCAGGTCAGACCTACCCATTTTATTGCGTAAAGAGCAAATCGCACCCGACATAGCACTGTCTGTCCACTCGTGCTGCCCTTTTAGCCTAGAGAGGGACCCCTATCTAGTGGCCGTTTACCGTTTCTAGTTACTTCCAAATTCCTTTCTCAGCCGCCTCTTCTTGAACCTCGGGTTTTCCCATTTCCAGACCCCTTCCCAGAGGACCCTCCTGCTTCCACAGTCCACAATAGTTGCAGCAGCCCAGAACTCTCCTGCCTGTTCTCATCCTCAGGGGAGTGGCCGCATTCTGCCCGCTGGACAGGACGTCCAGCGGGTAACCTATATGGCTGCTACTGGCCTCCTAAATATGAGGACCTGCCCACCTGGCAGTCTCCGCCACTCTCAGCTTGTTCCGTATCCACCTGTGCTAGCCACCTCCCCCGTACATTTCTCCTCTGTTACGGTTGCCCCAGGCGTTGCTCTTTTCCAACTTCAAAACAATAAAAGAATCCGCTGGTAGGTAGCAACTTGCTGTAGCTGCTGTTGTTCAAGGTCCAGGTGTAAGAAATCGTGTAAGAAATCGCTGCGTGGACTTTCGGCCAATAGAGGGCGCCCTTCTCCCGGCCAGACGCGGACCTGGACACGGACGGTTCCACCTCCAGGCGTCCCAGGCTGGACATGGCAAGGGAATGATGTTATGAAACAGAGCTAATTGTTTGTTTGTTTGTTTGTTTGTTTGTTTGTTTGTTTGTTTGTTTGTTTGTTTGTTTGTTTTTCCCAATGTCACACCCAGGTATTACTTTGTTTTTCCCGGATACATCTGTGTTGGCTCACTTTGCGTACAACAGCGCTTCACCACCGAAATCCTACATCAGAGGTAAATTGGAGCAATGACTAATAGTAAAGGATAACCTTTCAGTAGTTGTTAGTTTATAGCATGGTATGCTGGTTTAAAATGGAGGTTCTGAAATCAGGCTGTCTGTTTGTAAATTCTGGTCTTACCACTCTTTAACTACTAATATGGATTGTTTTAGAAACTCTATACATTTTGTTTGGGGATCACACCTGGCTCTGTACTGAAGGATTACTTGTAGTGGTGCTTGGTGGGGGAACCATATGGGGTCCCAGGGTTCTAACCTGGATTGGTTACATGTAAGGCAGATGTCCTGCCTGCTGTACTATCCCTCTCTGCCACCCCTCCCGTTAGTTTTGAGACCAACATTACCTTGATACCAAAATCAAACAGAGACATCACAAAAGAGAGAAGGGGAGAAGACTGAAGGAGATAGTACAGGGGTTACTGTGCTTGCCTTGCAAGGGGTCAACCCCTGCTCCTTCCCTGACCACAGAGCCAGGAGGAGGCCATTAACATAGCTAAGTATTGTCTCCCCCTCTCCCCACACACCAACTCCCTCTACCCCCAAGAAAAGAGGAAGAAACAAGCTGAAATCAGTATCTGATGAATGTATATGCATAGGTCTTCAGCAGAATTTTAGCAAGCTAAAATCACAGTTTATTAAAAGGATCATGACCAAGTGACATTTATTACAGGGATAAAAGGGTGATTCACCGTATACAAATAAGTTATAATATATCACATACGCAAAAAGAAAGAATAAAATTCATATGGTCAGTTCAATAGATACAGAAAAAAAAAATTGGAGCAACCCAAAGGCAGCGCCTTTACCGCTTACCTGATTACACCTGCCCTGCTCATCTCATGGCCTGTGTTAGTGCCGGTGAATGTTTTGCCCAGGTTCTCTCGCAGGATCCGTGCCTGAACAGCCTACACAGATCCCTGGAAAGCGGTTCTCAGAGCACGCTCCCATCCTCCCTGCGCGCCTCTGGGAGACTTAGGGTTTTCATCTTTCCTTCTAGGCGGGAGCTTATCACGTTCCCGCTTTTTCTGTTTATTTAATCCTTCTATAGTCCTTCTCAAAACATTCACGACACCTAAATCTTTGATGTAGCTTATGTATTCTCTGTAATTTCTGTTTTAGTGTTTCCTTCTGTTTCTCACCTGCTAACTACATGGTATGGCTGGTCCAATGTCCTGCCATTCCCTAAACCTGTTCCCGCGAGGACCTGGCCTGGCTGCTCCTTTGTGTTGAGAGGTGAACACCCAGTGCTGTGTGTGGCCAGCCTGGTCGCTTCAGTTCCTCCCAGAAAGTGCTCCCACTGCCTAGTGCAGGGGTCTGGGGCACCTCACCCACACCTCCCACCTTAAAGGCTCAGTTTGGTTGCTTCCCAGCTGAACTTACAGAAACCTGCTGTCTGCTTATTATTTAACATCACCTGCAGAGAGGTGATTGTGTACCTTGATTTTCTGCTACGCTTAACCCAGACCGAATGTTTAGGCCTACCATCAGCGGATCTGAAAGTCACTTTGGCTCCCTGATAATTCCACATCACTTCTTCACTTATTCCATCCTGACTGTATCCCTCGCTTGATTCCCCTAATCACGGATCTTTGCACACAAGACCTAAGTTTCGCCAAACCCCCAAATCCATCATCAGTTCCCCTTTCCTGTAACTCTCTAAAATATGTAAAGCCTAGACCACAGAATTTAGAAAATATCTGAATTTTTTTCCTTTTTTAATCTGAGTTTTAATCTGCCTGAATGACCGTCAATAATATGTCTATTTGTGTCTTGGCATCTGACCCCTAGTAACTCTAGCAGGCGCTCAGAATCAATCCTTCCTTCCTTCCTTCCTTCCTTCCTTCCTTCTTCCCTCTCTCCCTCCTTCCTTTCTTCCTTCCTTTCTTCCTTCCTTTCTTCCTTTCTTCTCTCTTCTTTTTCTCTTTTCTTTCTTTGTTTTTTAATTACAGAATTTTTAATTCTGGCCTTCCTTACACACAGACCAGTTTCCACCTTACCATAAACATTCAGCTGTCTATTCATCTCCTCTCTATTACCGCCTTAACAGAAACAAACTTTTAAGAAAAAAAGACCCTTTAAATATCAAAATCTTACTCTAAAGCTCAATGCAAGAATGCTTGTAAGTTTTTAGTAGATTCCACGGTGTTGGAAAAACTGTCAATATAAAAGCTGCCTACCTAGATAGGGAAGCACTTGGAGCCCCTCAGGTTTGAAGACGTGCATTTCCGTTACACTTTGAGCTGTGAAGTATATGCCTTGGGCTTCTCAGAAAGTTCTGATTTCAGTCATTCATTTAGCCTTATTTCTGCAGCATATGACTTGTTTTGGGATTCTGGAACTATAATCATCATATAAAGACATTTAATTTTTAACTTCTCAGCAAAGCTTATGCATTTAATGAATATACTAGAATTTCCATAATTAGCAAAACAATTCTATGCTTGGAAATAAATGCATCTCAGGTACTAAGAAGCTTGAAAGTATTTCTTTCAATTACTTTTGTGTCATCTGTATGTAAGTTTATAATATTGATTTCATTGGAAAAGGGTTTGCTAACAGCAAAAAGATGGGCTTATTTTAAAATTAATTACATATGAAATAAAATGAGGTTGAATGTGTTTATTAAAATTCTATTATTTATATATTCACAAGATTATTTCATTATATTGAAGAGAACCTGATTAGTTTAATCATACCAAAATCTTCCGGTTTCTCTTACAGGAAAACTAGGACTAGAAGATTATGCTGTCTTTTATCCGCCAAATGGTAAGAGTAATCCTATTGCGTCCTCTAGTGGGAAGTAGGAAAAGTACAACTGTACAATAGGAATATGATATTCTTTTACTTTTTAAATGGATGATAATTTAGGACTGGAGAGATAGGATATTGGGCAGGGCTCTTGCCTTGCAATGGGCTGACCTGGGTTCGATCCCCAGAACCCTCTATAGTTTCTCAAGCATTTCCAGGAGTGATACCTGAGCACAGAGCCAGGAATAAGCCCTGAGCACTGCAAGTGTGACCCAAATAATAATAATAATAATAATAATAATAATAATAATAATAACTTGATCACTTGACATCCCGTTATTCGTCGATTTGCTCGAGCGGGCGCCAGTAATATTTCCATTTGACCCTATCACGTGCCAGTGTAGCCCAATGGCATCTGGTTGCTTCAGGAATACAAAGAGCCTCAAATCATTCGCTTAGGGTCTTGATGAAGAAGTCTGACCATCTTGTAGGTGGGCGGCCATGTGATATTTTGATATCTCGTGGGATCCAGTCGGTAACGGCTCTAGTCCTGCAGTCATCTCCAAAGCACATTACATGTCCAGCCCATCTGATTTTCGATGCCTTGGCAAACAAGACAGCGTCCCTGACTCTGGAACAGCGACGGAGGTCTGAGCTCTGGATTCCTTCTTCGCTTGAGTGAGGCGTGATATTCCAAGCATAGCTCTTTCAATCCCTCTTTGGGAGACCCGAATAGCATTCTCATCCTGCTTTCGTAGGGCCCAGGTCTCTGAGGCGTATGTTAATGCAGGGAGAATGGTGGAGTTGAAGAGATGTGCCCGGAGCCGGAGGTTCTTTGTCTTTTTAGCTATTTCTTCGATGCCTTTGAAGGCATTCCATGCCGCTCTCTTCCTCCTGCGCAACTCAGGTTTTAGGTCGTTCATCATGTTGACTTCTCGACCTAGGTACACATAACTGCTGCATTCAGAGATGTTTGTTCCATTGAGAATGAATGGGGCCTCTGGAACTAGTTCATTTTTCATGAACATAGTTTTGCTGAGATTCAGCTGTAGACCTATCTTTCCACATTCTCGGTCGAAGTCAGCCAGCATTTGTGCCACTTGGCTAATGTTTGGTGTTATTAGAACGATGTCATCAGCGAAGCGGAGGTGGGTGTAGTTGCCGACCATCTATCTTCACTCCCATTCCTTCCCATTCTAATTGTCACATGATGTTCTCAAGGGTGGCGCTACTTTGTGACTATTAATAATGTATTATTAATACAGTGTGACTATTAATAATTATTAATTTTTATTCTCACCCTTGAGAATAATAATAATAAATGAATAATAACTTATGATCTCTCTAGAAGATGCCCTCTGTAGGATACCTGCTGTGATGAACTTTTCCATGTTTATAGGCTTATTCTAAATTACATCTTGAGGGGCGGAGCTATAGTCCAACGGGTAGGGGGTTTGCCTTGCATGCGGCTGACCGGGTTCGATGCCCGGCATCCCATATGGTCCCACGAGCACCACCAGGAGTAATTCCTGAGTGCAGAGCCAAGAGTAACCCCTGAGAATTGCCAGGTGTGACCCAAAAAGCAAAAAATAAATCACTTGATCACTTGACATCCCGTTATTCATCAATTTGGTCGAGCAGGCGCCAGTAACATTTCCATTTGACCCTATCACGTGCCAGTGTAGTCCAATGGCATCTGGTTGCTTCAGGAATACGAAGAGCCTCAAAATTCAGGGTCTTGACGAACAAACAAACAAACAAACAAATAAATAAATAAATAAATAAATAAATAAATAAATAAATAAATTACACCTTGAGACTGATAGTCATATTTTTTTTAGCCCCATCCTTTTTTTTGTTTGTTTTGACTGATAGTCATATTAATGGGAGAGATGCACAACCTGCATCCAGGGCACGCCACTCTCTCCAAAGAACACTGACTCGTTACCCAAGACGACCGCTTTGTCTTTATTGGAACCATGCACTCATCAGTTGAGTGGGCTGCCACTTGCGCGTGCTTTTGTTCTCATATAAATACAGTATTTATGATATTAAGAGACTGTGAATAAATATACCACTGAAATAATTCATTTTGAGTCTAAGAAGTGGTCACATATATAATGATACCATTAGGTATTTAGCCGTACATCGCTGTTTTAATATTCCTTCGAGACTATTTCTCTGGGAAAAGCTATTGGTCGCAGTCCTTGTAACATTAAGTTGCATTCCAGGGCTTTTGCTTCAGCAGAGTCAAGAGCATTGTAATCCCCCCAGGCCTGGGTTCAGATCTCAGTCCTGCCAGCTCAACCCGTGCCATTGGTTGAGCTACATGACTGCACTGGGCTTTAGATTCATGATCCACAGCCAACAAGAAGCCACTGAATAACACAATATGTCAAACAAAGCTCTCCCAGAACTTGGCTGTTCCTGGTCAGTGTAGTGTCTTCTTGCCTGTCCCTCAGGATACTCACTCCACGGTCTCTTCATGCCGTCTCTCCATGCTCAGCTTCTCTCCTGGGCCGCCTGCTGTGGGGAGTCTTTAAACATGTCCCCCAGCCTCCCACCCATTCTCTATTTTTACACATTTTCCTAAGCCTTGGTGCTGACTGTTGCTCTAAAATGTCCTGCTTCAGTTCTTTTTTTTAAAAAAATTGCTTTTTTTGGGTGTTTTTGCTTGAGTGAGAGTCAGGAGCAATGCTCAGGGGTTGCTCCTGGCTCTGCGCTCAGGAATTTCTCCTGACAGTTCTCAGGGGACCATACGGGATGCCGGAGATCGAACCCGGGTGCTCCATGCTACAGCAAGCACTCTACCCTCTGTGCTCTGGCCCTCCTTCTGTTCCGACAACGAGTACCTCAAACTTAACAGATCATCCCCCTAAAATAATCTTTTTACACCTGCTGGAGAGGGCAGACAGGAACTGCATTCTGGGTTCAGTGGATGCGCTTGTACTTGCTTATTGGCTTATCTCATTGGGGAGCCTCTGTTAGTGCACAAAGTAGCTGTTACAGAGAGCTGACTTGCTAACAGACTCCCTCAAGGAAATAGTGACTGAAAATACTCCCGGAATGGTCAAGTGAGCAAGGATAGGGAATAGAAATCTACCACAGGGCCATGACTCTGGCCTCAGTCTAAGAAACGTTGCCCTTGAGGAGGGAGAATCTGACAGGAAACCAGGATATTCCAGAGACCAGAGAGACTCCACAGTGGCTGAAATGCTTGCCTTGCAGAGGGAAGGGCATTCCCAGGAACACCATGGCATGTTCAAGGGCCTGCAGCAGGAGTGCGGGGCGGATTCAGGGCAGTAGTGTCTGGTGCCAGCGTGACTAGTACAGGGTGAGGTGGGCAAGGCTGCCAGGCCAGTTGGGTAGGTGGGCAGCAGATTTGAGGTTCTGCCTCATAAGCCCAGTGTCCACACGCTTTCAGTGATGGGTTCTCAGAATGTCCTGCTCTCCCATGAGTGGAACGTCCTTTATTTCTTTGTTTGGGCAGTAAAACTCCCTTGTTGGTGACTGGGTTGTATTGAGGCATCATAGAGTGAGGACCGTTTTGAGTAGCGGGTTTGTTTTTCTGTGGACTGCCTGCTTAAGTGTCTGTTTCAGTGCGTCGTCAGCAACCAATTTGACAGATTTCCTTCCCTCCCACCCCAGGTACCCCTGTGAAAATTCTCTCCAACTTTTTAGACTGGCTTTGTGTATTCTTTTGGAATCGACTTCAAGACTGACCCGATGCTGTTTAGAGCTTGACCTTAGTCCTCACGTCCCGTTTACTCAGACTCACAGGCCAGGCAGCAGCGGAAGCTTCAAGTCCTTTCCAGAGTCCTCTGTGCAATGGGACCTGCAGCCTGTCTGCTGCTTCCCTGCTAGGATCCCTCATAGCCCTGGTGGCAGTGGCTATATTTGCCTTGAAAGGCTTTGGTAATGCCTCCTACAGTGCATTTCAGCCCGATTCCCCAGTGACTGCTAGAGCAAGAAGCAAGCAATGCTTCTTAAACATTTTATGCTCATAACCCCTTTTGCCTGAAACATTTTCACAGGAACCCCAGGTATATTAAATAGGTACACGGATCAGACATTTACTTGATGATAAGTCATAAATTTATTTTAGGACGTTTTTTCGTGACCCCATGACCCCACATTCAGTTCCACCACCCCATACAGTGCTACAGCCTCAGTTTAAACAGCTGGGCGCTGAACAGGTGAAGGCACAGACACAGTTGCTTTCACTTATCTTTGTTTGGTGGACCACGTCTGGTGGTTCTTGGGTCTGCTCTAGGCGGGGGTCACTCCTGGTGGTGCTTGGGGGACGATGTGTGTGGTAATCAGACCTAGGCCTCCTACATGCACCGGTGTGCTCAGACAGACATTGGTCTGTCTCTGTTTCCACAGCTGGTTTCATTCCAGGTCCACGTTGCCCCTCTGGCACCAGGAAGCGCAGGAGGGACACAGGTGAATGTCTTTATGGTCACCAACCAAGCTTGAGAAAGAGAAGATGTAGCTAAAGGCAAATAAGTCAAAATACCACCTGCTCTTTTTCCAAAACCCAATGATTCTTTTTTTTTTTTTTTAATCTTTATTTTCTTGGTGGCTTTTTTTTTTTTAAATTAGATTCTGGAATCCAGAAAAGATGATTTAACTGTTTTTTTTTCCTAGCTTAATCTTGGCTGTGCTGGAGGGTCAGTTTGAGGGTGCCCTGCTCTAGGCTTCTCTGGGACATCTCTCCTATACTTTCTGATTCAGGTTTCTTAACCAAATCATCTAAGTCTTGTGTTACATGAAAATGTCACTGTGACGTAAGCTCCAGAGAACAAAGGCCTGGGACTGTCCTGGTGACCAACATGCCCAGCACAGAGAGTTGCGTAGCCTAAGTCAGTGCTCAGTAAGGACAACTGGACTGAGTGAATGAGGAAATGGATGTGGAAGAGTAAAGGAGTGCCACGACAGAAACGAGAGATGAGGCGTGGGGAACATCCACAGAGGAACAACAAAGACGTAGCACAAACAATTCAGTGCCGCCATTTGCTTCCCTGAGACAAGAGAAAATCATTAACATTAGGTCATGCTGTTTCAGGACACTCCAGTCGTGAGTCTCAACCAAGTGCAGTTCCTGGCATCAGAGCAGCCAGAACAATTGGACAGTGGCCTGAGACTTATGACTCATTGCAGGAGGGCTGGAGGTGCTATTGATTATCTGTGAGATGACTCGGGTGTGTTAAACATCGCACGGTGGCAGGACAGGCCTTCGCTACAGAAAGGAGGAAAGGTTTCTTGGGGCAAATGAGGACACCATGTCACTTAAAATCTCCTTGTGTCAAGCAGATAAATAGCATTGTACTTTGTCATCTCCAAATTAAATTCGAAATGGTTCCCAACCCCAAATTCATTTGGTCTGGATCTTTAGACAAAAAAAAATGGAAACCCTAACTTAAAAATGTCTTGAAGTGGGCCCCTAGAGATCTCTCAGTGGAGGCGGAGTGTGCGCTCTGTGTGGGGCCCTGTCCTGCCCTGCACTGCACAACCCAGCCACTGCCAGGGGCCGCCTAAGCTGGGTGGAACCCTCGGCCTGGCCCTCTGGCTTTTCTCTTTTGCCCTTAATGTATAAATTTTAAATATTTAAATTTCACTGTGTGCTGGCATTTAGGGAAAGTTTAGAGACTAACTGTCAGAAGTTCTAACTCAAAGATAATGGAAATTACCTCGGTGAGCAATCTAACCACTGCCCTAATCGCTGCTCTTGCCAGCCTGTAGGCTTCATGTGAAATCAGAGTAACAGGGAAGGGTTATTTCAACTGATGAATAAACTGTGCTCAATTATCCCAAGTTAAAGTGTGTAAAAAACGTCACTCTAAGTGAGGTGATGTTGCAGCTAATCAGATGGGAGCATTATGGTACAATGGCGAGTGCTGGTATTAATAGAGACAGTGAGTTTATGAAGGGAAAATATTTAGTACGTGCAAAGCACGTTAGTATTTAGGGTATTTTCTGAGTCATATTTACTATTTATAGTTCATTTAGTTCAAGATTTATTTTTGTTGATGATGCTTACCATTCTGAGCCATGTCAAAGTTCCTTTCAATCATATGTTATTCTGAGTGAACGGAGGAAGCAGTATCTCAGTCTTTCTTCAGACATACAGGAAGGTTAGGATCTGAAAATAAGCACTCATGGCAGACTTGTAGAACTGCAAGGTCAGACAAGAGATGGGGTCCAAGCACCCCGGATTCATTAGAAGTATGGATGAAACATGACCCACGAAGACTGAAGTGATACGAGGCAAAAGAAAGGGATTTGGAGGAACTGGCCAAGAACATGACAGTGTCTGAGATGAAAGAAACGTCCTAGCTGGAGTGTGCCCTGGTGTTAGTAGATTCTTCATTGCTCGTGCCTCCGGCGTTGGCGTGCCAGACTCTCACTTTGCCCTTCTTCGACACCGCGAACCTAGTGTCCTTTTTGGAGTCCTAAGCCCTGGATAATCTTGATTAAGCTGAAGTGAACCCTTATATAATACTGGCAGGAAAAAAAAATTCTGATCTTTAAGCTGACACTTAAAGTGGTATTTGCTCTTTTGAGAGCAAAAATAGCTAAGGTTACTGAACATCTGAACAGCCACTATGGCAGCACATGTTAAATGTACTGAACTGGTGGACATGTTAGGACAACCCAGTGAAGTTGTTCTTTATCTTCATATTTGGAAATGGAAATAGGGACTCAGGGTATTTTTATTGTGCCAAGAATCACAAAAAAGTCCATGACCCTAGGAGTTTGCCAATTATAGTTTCCACGCTGAGTCCTATTTGCTAATTACTTTATCCTAATTATTCCTAAATGAGCCTTATATCATCATATTTTATTTATAAGCATTCACAGTATGATATATAAACTCTCAAATGTCCATCATTGTTGTTAATATTATTATTTTAACTATTGAATCACCATGCAATAGACCATTACAAAGCTGCTCGCGATTGGGTTTCAGTTATACAGTGTTCCAACACCGATCCCTCCGCCAGTGCACATTTCCCAACACCAATTTGCCCTGTTTGCCTCCCCTCCCATTCCCCACAACCTCTGCTCAGGTCTATTATTATTAACATATATTGGCATTATCTCTTACTTGATGATAAGTCATAAATTTATTTTAGAAGATTTTTAGTGACCCCATGACCCCCACATTCAGTCCCACTACCCCATATAGGGCTGCAACCCTCAGTTTAAGAAGCTGGGCGCTAAACAGGTGAAGATGTCCATTACATTAACATATATTGGTGATCTCAGTTATGGAAGATACTGTGCAGCATGTAGGAGGTAATACACCGTTTCAAATCCCACCACATATTGACCCTCCAAGTGCTGAGCAGAGAGCCAGGAATAGCCCCTGAGCACAGCAGATGCAGTTCCCAAACTGAAGTAAATAAAGTAATCTTGAAGGGCTGGGACTGGGCCCATGTGGACACTGTCCTTAGCTGCAGAGACTGGAGAAGGGGCGACATTCACTCCAGCCACTGTAGTGCTGTGCTTGTGGGGTCAGTAGAGAAACTGCTACTGGCTACTGGCTTTCAGCTGCAGCCCGTCCTGATGAGTCCAGTACCCTATAGCCCAGCGAGATGTAATTGGAGCAAAGTCACATTCAATCCACAATATGTAAGAAGGGGGGAGAGAGAGGAGAGAGAGACAGAGAGAGAGAGAGAGAGGGGGAGTTAAAAAAACCTGCCATAGAGGCAGGCTAGGGGAGAAGAAAGGGAATCAGGGACATTGGTGGTGGGAAATGGGCACTGGTAGAGGGATGGGTGCTGGAACACTGTATGACCGAAACCCAAACATGAACATCTTTGTAATTGTCTATCTCACAGTGGTATAATAAAATATTTTTTTAAAATATGGCTGAGGGGGAACAGGAAAGGAAGGAAAACTGAGCGCTTTCTCCCTGAAGACTCGGGATGAGAGAAGTCAGCTCCAGGAACGCTGTCGAGCAGGCCCTGGGCTTCCACTGGGGAGAGAAGCCAGTGTGAGGAGCGAGCGGGCAGTGGCAGAACGCAACACAGCATGTCTCCGTGGGGAACCAAGATTGGGGAAGGTCGTCCCGTTGTCGTGGGTCTCACACACAAGGAGGACCCCAGGATTAGGGTCGCCGGGATAGGAATTGCTTACAAGCACTTGTGGGTGTTCTGTGTGATGGGAAAGGAAGACCCATGTATGGGGGGTGGGGGAGGACAGCTGCAACTTCATTCTTGCTCCTTCATTCTTGCTCCTCTCCCCTTCTGCTCCCTCACGCTCTGTGCTGTACAGAGAGACAAAAAGAGATGAGTGAAGCTTCACCATGCCCCACAGATCACCCCTTAGCCAGCGGGCTCGCCGTCCCCCCTGCCTTACTCTCTACCTCCTTCCCTCATTATATTTCTCTTCTACGTCACCACCCTCGTTTTCAGTTTCACTGGCCTCGGTGTCTCCACCCATAATATTCTTTGTGGTTTTAAGGGGGCCTCTCCTTGTTGGTGGGATGCCGGCTGGTCGCCTTTCTGGACATATGGACTTTCCTCCAAAGACTGAATTGAACTCCCTTTGACCCAGCCTACCACTCTGGGATCTACTCTGGGAAACCAAAAATACGCAGCGGAAACACCATCCTACTTTTATGTTCATGCGCTTTTCACAATAGCCAGAATCTGGAAGCACCAGAGTGCCCGAAAATCGATGACTGGATAAAGGCTTTGGTACTCTACACAATGGAATACTATGCGCTATTAGGAAAATGAAGTTTAATTGCCTATAATGGATGGACATGGGAGATTATGTGGGATTGCCAGAAGGAGGAGAGGACAGACCAGTGCTGCGTTTATCTGCATAAATAAATATTATGTCATTTAAGATACATTCCCCGGTCAAGTGAAACATATTCGGGGTCTTGCGGTGGATTCCGCGTGTGGGGTCGGTTGGTAAGCGAATGGAAAGGGGGGCTTATGTCGGGGTCTATGCCCCTGCTGAGCTTAAATGAGGCAAGGATCACGCACCTTTTAATGTGTTCGTATCCATAGTCTGGAAGGGAGGGGAAAGAGAAGAGAGAGAAGGAAAGGAAATAAAGAACCTGCCGGGCGGGCTGGGGGGGGGGGGCGGGGGTGTGTTGGTGGGAGATGGGCCTGGTGGAGGGGGGCGGGGTGCTGCCTGTATGCCAACCCAAACATGAACTTTTTAATTGTATATCTTTTTATTTGTATATCTCACGGTGGTATAATAAAATACTTAAAAAAAAAAAAAACAACCCTTTAAAGGTGGACAAGCCAGCCCGAGCTCATAGACCGCACAAAGCCACAGGCCTGATGACTGCATACCAGCCACTCTCAAGTCAAGGTGAAAGTGGAGCTCTGAGGGCCTGTGAATGAGGCTCAAGGGCTGGAGGCCCAGAGTCCATCCCTAGCACCACATGGGCCCCCTGAACACCAAGCACACACACACACACACACACACACACACACACACACACAGATTTAGCTCTGAACAAGAACACAGATACCTCTTCCCTCTAGAGATTCCACCCACCCCCCCCCACCCCGACCTCCTCCCAAGAAAGTTGAATTGAGCCAAAAGATGTGAGGAACATGAAAATCGAGTGAGAGAATTCATTTCCACAGCAGCCGCCTCCTGTGAGGAAGGAGGCAAGTGCTCCAGTGCTCAGCACTGAGAGAGCCAGACAGTCCTGAGAGGACACCAGGTCGGCCAACCCAGTAGAGACGAGCAAGATCAAGAACACAGGTCCAGCCAGTATTGGAAGATGAATCTGTGGTATGTTCTAGAAGAACATAATATGGAACTGGTCGATCTCAGGAAGCTTATGAGTGATGCCACACAAAGTTCTAAAGACAATTGGCCTGATGTGTAATTAGCATTAACGTAGATTTTCCTGCACATTCTCTTTTAGTAAAATTACCTCTAGAAACTACAGAGAAATAATGCACTCTTTTGTGAATGGTAGCATCAATAATTGATATTTACTAAGGCCTTAAGTTGTTTATTAATAGTTAAGCTACCGGCATTAAATGCATTTAGTCACACAAAAAAATTTAGTCACACAAATGCATTTAGTCACACAAAAATTTTGGTCACACATAGCCTTACCTGATTTACAGAAGAGAAAACGGAAGCTTAAAAATGCTATGAAACAAGGGAGCCGAAGTGATAACACAGTGGTAGGATGTTTGCCTTGCATGCAGATGACCCAGGTTCAATCCCGGCATCCCATATGGTCCCCCAAGCACCACTAGGAGTAATTCCTGAGCGAAGAACAAGGAGCAACCCCTGAGTATTGCTGGGCATGACCCAAAAAGCAAAAAAAAAAATACAATGAAACTTGGTACTGGATTGTGCAGTGGCTAAGACTCTTGCCTTGTACACTACTAAACTGGGTTCAATCCCTGGCACCTCAGAGGGTCCCCCAAGTTCATCTGGTCTTACTCTTAGCTCATCCCCCTAAGCTAAGAGTAAGACCTAAGAACTCCTCAGAAGGGGCTCCAAACCTAAGAATGAGCAAAACGTTATGAGAGTTGCACCATACAGAATAACAACCCACCGTGTCTGCCTCACCCCCAGTCTGTGCCCTTAACCACATGGGTACAGATTAACATGTTGATATAACACATTTTATGAGTTGACTAGGTCACACTTCAGTATGGTTTAACTCAAACTGAAGTGTGACTGAGTCACACTTCAGTATGGTTTAACTCATAAAATTCAGTGCTGGATGCCACAGTGTTAACGGATCACTGTATGACAGGTGGTCTCTATAATAAGTCCCATCCCTTTGGTCTTGTTCATCATTTTATAACATTTTGATGAGAACTTACCTGCATATTTATGAAAATTTCCAGCAATGTGGAACCAGGAAGAGTAAGTCTATCTTTGATAACTGTGAGAATCCGAAGAGACGATGGAATAATTCACTGAAAGAGGAATGTGACCGTGATGAGAATAGAACCCTTAAACCAGAAATTACTGCACAAAGTTCCTGTATATTACAGGAATTCAGAGCCATGGGGTGATGTATGTAGGAAAGAAAGTATTGAGAGGTGTTCATTTCCTCACTCTAAGGACGCTGCTGAACTGTAACGGGTCCAAATGGAAATAGCAACCCCCTTACTTGAGGAGCCGTTAAAGCAATGTATAGTCTTTGAGCAGAACAAAATTTTGCTTTGGTGGGGATAGGCGTAGGGCAAGTGTAGTGTGTCTTCAGATATTTCTGAAAGTTGTCCACAAAGGGAAATTCAACCCCTTCTGTGTGGCTGCTGTGTTCCAAACTAGAAGTAATGAGCTCCCTTACAGGGAGCCAGAGTTCGGCTCCATGTGAGAAATAGCCCCTGGCTTAAACTACTGTTGAGCTTTGGAATCATAGTATTCCCTATTGCCGGATGTTTTAAACTGAAAATGAACATTCATCCTTAGAACTTACTGTACATGACCTCTGAAATACCTCCTGAAGAGATACTGCCTCTAAACCTGTCAAACGAATAAAGCATTTCTGTACTGATTTTCAAAAAACTAACTTGCTTTCATCTGTACTTTGTGACCTGATTTAATACAGAATTAGAAAGCCTTCCTGTGTATTACAGAACTTCTATTTTGAAACTAAGCTTTAAATTTCAATTGTTTGCTTACAGTATCACAAGTTGTTTAGCACATCAACTTAGACTTCTAGTATTTTTTGAAATGGATGAGGTCTTTACTTGTATGTTATCCTAGCCAGAGATGACATGAACTTGTACTATTCCTGTCAATATCTGTTTTTTCTAAATTACATCTGATGATAGAATTTTTTGCTAAGTTGTAGAATTTTTTATGAAGGAATACATCATTACTAGAGATGTCTTTAAATGCTCACTTAGTTTATAATAGATCGAATCCTAATCAACATGATGCTATAGTTTTAGAGCTATCTATTAATATTATAATTATTTCTTAATTTAGCTCTGTAATCTGCCTTCTGGTTTTTGTCCTGTCTTATAAAGCTTGTTCTTTAAAGATTTTATTTTTAAACATTATCAATAAAAAGCTAACTGGATATTTAGGGGAAACCTCTGGTTTCTTTCTTAACAGTATTAGAAAATACCTTGGTTGCCATCACTATCTTTTCTAACGTTTTCTAAAGTAGCAGCAAAAATTATAAATTTCTGTTTAGTCCTCCAAAACATACTAATAATTTAGTGGGTAAATTAACTGGAATGAATTTTTTTTTATTTTTTAGGAGTAATCCCTTTTCATGGATTTTCAATGTATGGTAAGTTGGGCATTAAAATAGTCATTGTTTTTATGATCCTTTGGAAAATTAAACGTGAAGAGCACACTTTCTAACCCACACATGTAAGAAGTTATTGTGAACAGTTTTTAAAAATGGGTTTAGTTTTTGTATGTTTAGTTAAAAACAGGGGTCATCGTAGTAATTCAAATGATGAATTTGACAGCTTGGAATCTAAACATACTGTGGAAATGCTCCAAGGTTTACCACATCCTAATCAAGTGGGAACTAGAAACCCACCTGAATATTTAATTCTCATAGGTATAAAGTGAAATTGCTTAAATTTCTGTACTAGTTCTCATTAGGTCTTTTTCACACGATCCTAAGTCAGTAAGAAATGTGAAGGTAGGGACAGCAGTGGAGGTTAGTTCCTGCTTTCTCCAGGCTCCGGAGATGCACGACAGTAATTACGCTGCAGTCACTGAGCCTCCACAGGTACATGTGCAGAAGCCGCCTGCGCAGCCTTGAGAACCCCAGTGCCTTTCTGTCATGCGTCACTGGGTGAGAAGCACAAAAAACGCCTCATGAAAATGAGCAAGAGGAAGGATGCTCTGCTCCTTAGTACTACTCAATGATTCCGTTTTCATTCCTTACATATAAACTTACCCGAGATTTTTGTCTCTGCTCTCCACTTATTAGGCCAAAAATTTTAAACTTGAACAGAAATTAAACAAAATAGTTTTTACATTTATGAAAAAAATTCAGCAACATAGAAATACTTCTTTTTTGGTTTTTGTAAAATGCTTCTTGTTTAACACAAGGCAAGGACAGGGAATGACATAATAATGAAACGTCCTTATGTCATTGCATTTGATCCCTGGCACTGGATTTTGAACCTCAGCACCAATTAACTAATTAATTAACCAATAGATTACTCAATTAATTAATTAAGTCCATCCAATGAAAAGAATACAGGGTATCTAGGAAGTTTACATTGTGCAGCTAAAGACCGTATTGGTCATGGGCTTGAATTATAAGGTGTTCTATTCTGAGTGCCTAAAATTTTATAATATAGCATTATAGTGGCCTCCCCTGTAGATTTTTTTTAAATAAATGAGGAATTTCATTGTCACTGTATCACTGTCTTCCTGTTGCACCAGTAACATCTCCATACATCCTGTCACAAGCAAGTGTAGCCCAAGCTCATCTGCTTGCTCCAGGGACAGGAGGAGCCTCAAACCATTCTTCAGGTCGTAGAATTGAGGTCCATAATTGTTACTAGTTTTTGGCATAACAAATAGAACACGGGTAGCTTGCCAGGCTCTAATGAGGAATTTACGCTAGAAAATTTACACTAGAAAAAAAAATAGACCGTTGGCTCTAGTAGATGACTCGGAGTGTAGAGTACACGCTGTGCTCATCAGCGTCCCCAAGCCAGGCCTCAGCAGAGCTCGTGCCCCTCAGCACGGCACGGCCCCAGGAGTAACAAATTAGAAAATCCAGGATGGTTGAAAATATGAATTTGCCTCAAATAAAAGCATTAGCCCTTTTATCCATCTATTTTAAAAACTTCAGCTGCAAGTAATTTTCCAAGTATACCGTTTCAAAGAGATGTACTTGAGTGATTTGAAGGTAAGCTAATGACATCATGAAAAGTAAATCTTCTAACTGTCATCAAGGTGTCACAAGGTGACTTCATTTTTTTCCTCCTTTCTACAAGGTGAGGCTATACACACACAAATAAAATGTGTACTAAAGAAACGGTTGGTGTGCAATATTTTAAACAACGAATGCCATTTCAGAAAAATATGCTAACCATCCACAAACTCTGTCGTCACCACTTATTTTATGTAGGACCCATCAGTGTTCTAGAACAGTCACAGGTCATCCCAAGGAGGCTGGTGCTCTGCCACTCTCATTTCCGTTACTGTGTTGTTTTTAAATCGTAACACTTAACTTTAAAACCAGCCTTCCCACCTCCCATTTATACAGATTAATGATCATATTATAGGTATAATATATTCACTTCATAAATACATTTATGTAGTATTGAATTGGATGACAGGTAAATAATTAATTTTTGTGCAGAAATACATACTTAAATTCTATCCCAAAAATGTAATTTTAACATGTTATATGTAATCTACTAAAGCTTTAGCTGTGTAAGCATATTCAACAAAAACAATGATGGTTTCTTGAATAAAAGGGTTTGTAAAGTTTCCCTTTTGAGGAAAGGTACTGATTTTAAAATTTATTTTATTTCATTTTTTTAATTTTTTATTATGCAACAGTGAGACATACAGTTACAAAAGTATTTGGGTTTCAGTCATACAGTTTCCACCACCCATCCCTCCTCCAATGTCCTATGATTTCTCCCCCTCTCCCAGCCTGCGTCTATGGCAGGTAATTTTCATTTCTCTCACTCTCTCTCTCTCTCTTTCTCTCTCTCCCTCTCTCTCTCTCTTTCTTTCTCTCTCTCTCTCTCTCTCCTTCTTTTACATTCTGACTTGCAATACATACAGAGGTTATCATGTATATCCTTTCGCCTACTTTCAATGCTCAGTTCTATGCTGGTATTATCATTTACAGTAGTTATTAGGACACTGTTCCTTTCTCTGTATTGCTTAACCTCTGACTCCCACACATTTACAGTAGGTTATACCCACTGACAAGACCTCTTGATCCATGTTTTGTCTGGCCTTGGATATTGGTATCATGCTATTTTTTTTATATCCTGCAAATAAATGCAGTCATTCTGTACCTGTCCTTTTCCCTCTGGTTAATTTCACTCAGCATGATCCTCTCCATATCCATCCATTAAAATTTTTTTTATACTTACACTGGAAATGATCATGATTGTTGAACCTAACTTTTATAGCCATGTTACATGCTTCTACATATTAATAAATTAGGAGTTAGAAGATGGTTTTGGTGGTAGGTCCAGAAAGACTCAATACAGATGAATGAGGCTGAATACACAGAACTTTATTATAATGTTAAGTAACAGTAGATCAATAAAATTGAAATTTTAAAAGTGAAAGGAAGGGAATGGATTATAATACAGTGGGTTGGGTGTTTGCCTTGCATGTGGTCCACCTGGTTCTATCCCCAGCATCCCATATGGTTCTTCCAAGAACTGACAGGAGTAACTCCGAGTGCAGAGCCAGGAGAAAACCTGAGCATCACTAGGTTAAATGCCACACACTAAAAAAAAATCAAAGGAAGAAATATGCATTATTAGACTCATAAATTCCAAGCCTCTACTTTGAATTTTCAGTATTACCATATGTTTTTTCTTAGGTAGTTAGTTGTAATTAGGACAAATTATAATCTTTCGATACATATAATACCTTTAACTGGAATTAGTCTGATAAGTAGAAATTTATTTGATAAAATTCATTTTTAAAAGTAAATTTGGAGGTAGAAGGGCATGCTTATGAGCTTTTAAACTTATATATTTTTATTTACATATAAAAATAGTTACTTTGCCACCCCCATTAAAAAGTGGGGAGAAGAAATGAACAGAAACTTTGACAAAGGAAGAAATTCGAATGGCCAAAAGGCATATGAAAAAATGCTCATCATCACTAATCATCAGAGAGATGCAAATCAAAACAACAATGAGATATCACCTCACACCACAGAGACTGGCCCATATCCAAAAGGATAAAAACAACAAGTGCTGGCATGGATGCGGGAAAAGGGGACTCTCATACATTGCTGGTGGGAATTTCGACTTGTACAACCTTTCTGGAAAACAATATGGACATTCCTCCAAAGACTAGAAATTGAGCTCCCTTTTCACCCAGCCATACCACTCCTGGGAATATACCCTGGGAAGCCAAAAACACAGAGGAAACACCATCCGCAATTTTATTTTCATAGCAGCACTATTCACAATAGCCAGAACCTGAAAACAACCAGTATGCCCGAGAACTGATGACTGCATAAAGAAACTGTGGTACATCTACAAAATGGAATACTATGCAGCTGTTAGGAAAACTGAAGTTATGAAATTTGCCTATAAATGGATGGACATGGAAAGGATCGTGTTGAGTGAAATTAGTCAGAAGGAAAGAGAGATATATAGAATGACTGCATTTATTTGCATGGCATAATATATATACATATATACATACATATATATTATGTCATGCAAATAAATACAGTCATTCTATATATCTCTTATATATATATATACATATATAATACATACATATTATGATACCAAAATCCAATGTCAGGCGAAACGTGGATCAGAGGTCTTACCAAAAGTGGAAATTACCACAAGCGTGTGGAAGTCAGAGGTTAGGTAAGACAGAGAAGGGAACATGTGCAAATAAATGTCGAAAGAGCTAATACCAACCTAGAACTGAGCATTAAATACAGGCAAAAAAAATGCACATGATGTCCTCTAAGCGTATGTAGTGCAACCCACAATGTGTAAGAGAAGGGAAAAGAGAGAGAGGGAGAGAGAAAAGAGATAAAGAACCTGCCATAGAGGCAGGCTATGGGAGGTGGGGGGAGGGAATTGGGGACATTGGTGGTGGGAAATGGGCACTGGTGGAGGCCAGGGTGCTGGAACATTATGTGACTGAAACCTCCAAACATGAACAACGTTGAAATTGTCTATCTCACGGTGGTATAATAAAATATTAATAAAAAATAGTTACTTTGAGAGGAAAGGACCTACGACACTTGCCTTGCACGTGGTCAATCCTGCATTGATCCAGGGCACTGCCAGGAGCCATCCCTGAGCACATAGCCTGGAGGAAGCCTGCAGCACAGCTCGCTGTGGCTAAAAAACCAAAATAATAAAAGGGCCAGAGAGAGAACAGCAGGTAGGGGCTTACCTTGCATGAGGACAGCGCAAGTTTGACACTTCATTCAACCGACTGAGCACTGCCAGGAATAGCCCAAAAGACTAGAAATACATATGGTTATTTTTATGTATTTAGATATTTACCCCTCCAAATTGATTTTTCCTTTTTTTTTTTTTTTTTTTTTTTTCCTTTAAAAGCGAAGCTTTCATGCTTGAAGTGCCGGCTCTATTGGTTCCCTCATCACTAACACCGCCTTGTGCAGTAAACTGAATCTTTGTATTTGCCGGAACCCTAACATCTTTTGTCTGTCGCTTGTGTCAGAAGCGGTGAGCTGAGCTGTCTCTAGGGGTCCCTGTAGCTAGCTCTCGAGGGTCCCCACTTCTTGATGGCCTGCTCTGCTCCACCGGGAGCTCTCTGACAGCTTCTAGAACCCCCGTGCTCGGACTTGCTCATTCTCTCAGTTGAAGTGACTCCAGAAGCCCTTTCTCATTAGAATTTATGGTTTGGTAATGCACTTTTTGTATCTGCATTGTAAATGTGCTTCTGCTGCTGGAAACCCGGGGCCTTGCCCAGCTAAAAGCTGGGACCTGCTTGTGTCAGGCAGCTGATTCTGGGGTTCTTTGGCATTCTGCTCAGGTGTAGGCTTGAGCTGACACCCCCGGACTTAAGCACCTAGAGCTGGGTAAAAACAAAATGGAATTATTCATCAGAGAATTACATTCCTTAGGGGTTTTTAAGCTACCTTGATACATATTGAGATATGTCAGTGTTACCAATAAGTCTAAGTTGTTTATCAAATTTTATTTTAGAGTTGAATAACTAAAGACTGAGTATTAATGAACAACATTTTTGTTGTTGTTCATTAATTTTTTGTTTTATTATCAAGGCAGTGCTCGGGGCCCACTTGGTCTCAAGGATTGGATCCTTGTCCATGCAAGGGATGTTCTCGGGTCCTTTAAGCACTCCCGGGCTCAGTTTAAAGTCTAGCCATTACCTTGAATCCTACTCATTTGACCTTTCAAAATTAAAAAATGGTCGTGAAATGGCCTGGATCCTTTGTGCCTGAAACAAAGTAAAAATGAATTACACAGTTATCACTTTATCCAAATTTTTTTTAAAAGAAAGTCAACTTTAGATTGTACAGCTTGCTTTCAATTCTTAAGATTCCTACATAACTCCATCACATTTTTATCTGTGCATATTCTTTCAGCAGGATAAATATGATTTTAAACATGCCTATGAAAGAATACTATTTATCCTATCTGATTTATTTTTTTCAGTGTCTCGTGAGCTGTTAGTTGCTTCTGCAATCATGACAATGAATTTTCCTGTCCTTTCAGTTGCACCACTTTGTTTTCTATATCACGAGCCTTCCAAGTTGTATCTGATATTCCGTGAGATGTGCGTGCGCTTCTTCTTCCGGCTCCACTCTATCTCTTCCCATCCTTCTGTAAGTGCATAGAAATTCTAATTCAATCAAATATTTTCTCTCTCTCTCCTTCAGAAAAGGCCTCCTCGATTAAATGACAAAGCCGCAGATTTTAATCTATCTGTGATGTCAAGCAACATGTTTCCACAAAATAGATGCAAGTCCTGGTTTGAGATTGCCAGATTGCCGGGGGTACGGGGAGAAAGGAGGAAGGAAGGAAAAACAGACTAGATGTGATATAAGGGCTGTGGTGGAAGGCGCAGTGATTTTGCACATCAAAGCCGTGCATGATAGCACAGGTGCGGCCGTGTTACCCAGTTTACAGGAAGAATTTTAAAATTTTACAATGTCAAGTTGAAAGAGAAATAAATTAACCTTTAAATAATTGCGGTAGTAAGGGGAAAAGCCCTTTCTAATCTGCGCCAAAATGGTCTTTTAGATGAAAAGAAATGTCTATGCTTTGCCAAAGAGGCTGCCCTCATGGAACACTGACTTCCTCCCCTATGACATGCACTATATGGAACTAGCCTACGAACCTTCTAGGCGGTCTTGGCTCATGGCAGTCAATAAATAATGAACTTCTGTTTTTAATTGTTGCTATGATCATCTCATCTCTGAAATGAAAATCAGATGTCTATCACATAGAGTTCATTTCCCATTTGTCTAATTATCAGTGTGCTAGATACTGCCTTTGTGTGTATTCTCTCTGAGCAAACCATTGTGCTCCCTGTGAAAGTCAAGGAGAGGTTTGCTGGGGGCCAAACACTGTAGTCGCTTTCCTTTCAGCTGCACCTTTACGCTGTCTCTCTTAGGAGCTGGGTAAACACAGAGGCAGTGTTTGCTGTTTCATGTGTACTTTCTCTCTGTTTCAGCCTGTGTTATAGGTAACTGGGTTGACTCCTGACAGAACACGGCGTAGGAATGAGTCAGGGCTCCCAGAAACTGTCACAGCTGCTCAGTTCCTCTTCCCTCTTCCCTGCTCCAGCCGTGCACACAGACATTGCTAATGAAAGCTGGCACATGCCGGAAAGTCAGGGTGTCCTGGGGCGCAAAGGCAGCACCCCCAGTTTGCTCGGGGTTTTCTTCAGAGACTCCTGGATTTAGTGTTTCACTTCCGTGTTTGCCTAAGGGAGAAAACCTGAGCTCACGTATTCCTCCTTCTCTGTTCTAATGCCTCATCGTCAGCATCAGACTTTTGACACTCCTTTTCTGTCCCGTTTTATGCTTGAATGAAAAAGTGAAGTATTTGACTCACTGTCCAGTACAGAGCCCTGCTCTGGTCCAGCTGCCCCGGAAATGTCCTTTTTCAGCCAACCGCTTGGGCCGGACCCACCATGTCCCTTCTGCTTTTCTGCAGCATGAAGGCGGCCAGGCCACGCAGCCATCCCCCTTTCTGGCTGGTAACCAAACTGAACTTCTCGGAGCCCTGACAATCCTTTTCTTCCTCCAGAAACTCAAAAGAGGATTAAGACTTCCTTACCAAGATGTCTGCTGGGGAATGCCAAACTACAAGAAAGACTTTATTCAGAGTCCAGAGTGAAAAAATGCACTCGAAAATCCATCTGCTTAAATCAGTTACTGTCTGTGCTCTACTGAATAATGCCCCTTTTTAAAGAAAATGGATTTCAGAAAGAAAAATATCTTTATGCTAAGAAATCAAATATTCTTGTTTGATAACTTCCTGATGCAAATTTTGAGCTGTCGGCGGTCTTTCCCTGGGGGTGGATTTCAGAGAGTGAAAAAGGCAGGAAATATTTTTCTTCATGGGTGAGGCCGTTGGAAGGGAAAGGACTTGGAGGAGAAAGGGTGTGACTGTGCCCCAGAGAAATACCTGGAAACTGGAAGGAATCCAGAGAAAACTCATTTGGCCAGGCCTGAGTGATATTACAGGGCTTCAGATGAGCAGGTTTGCTTCAGCTCTGAACAACCAGTAACTCCGTTGTGGGGAGCCTCCTATGTTCAGTCAGAGGCTCCTGAGGCGAGGGGTGTCCCCAAAGGGATGTCCATCTTGAAACAGTGTGGTTGGAAATCGTTTGTGTGCTTCTTGGTTTTGACTTTCAGTGTTAAAAACAACTTAAATGTTTCTCTGTTTGTTTCACTCCTATAATATGTTGGCAGAGTTTCTTTTAATACGTTTCTCTCATGGTTTGTTATTGTACCTAGGGTATTGTGTCACTCTGTTTGCTGTTTGAAACTCTTCTCCAAACATACCTTCCCCAGCTCTTCTATCATCTTCGAGAAATTGGGGCTCAACCGTGAGTATTTTCTCTCCTAGTGAAATCAGTTGTTTGATCTTCAGAGGCTATTTTACTGTTATTGTAAAGCTCTGGCAATGAAGCAGCAAATCTTCAGAGAAATGGACAGTTTTATTTATTTAATTTTAATTTAGAGAAACAACTCCATCCATATAGCCACTGATAAAGTAGTTACCAAATAATAATTGTAACAGAAGTGTGCCCAAATATTCTTGAAATAATTACCAAAGACCTACTAAATTCTTATTTGCTAAAAGTTTTGTGCCTGGGACAACAGTCACCAGAACCAGCCGCTTTCTTTTAAGTTTTGTTTGGTTTTGGTTTTTTGGATTTGGGGGCCACACCTGGAGTCGGAGGCACTCCTGACTGCTCCGGCAGCGCCGGCGATAGACCCTGGCCTTCCCTCGTAGCAGCTCAGCGCACTGAGCTGTCTCTCCAGCCCCAAGCTCATTTCTTTTTAGAATGAAAGGTGCTGGTCAAAACTGAAGCAGAATTTTGTAGAAGCAAATGCTACCTGAGAAATTGGGCCAGAGCGATAGCACAGCAGCTAAAGGAGTTTGCCTTCCCGGGACTGACTAGGGTTCGATCCCTGGCATCCCTTATGGTTCTCTGAGCACCACCAGAAGTAACCCCTGAGGATCGCCAGATGCTCCCCTCCCCCAAAAAGAAAGACAAATAATTATATGATAGTGACAAAATTAAATCAGTTTAGACTTGATTTATCAGAGTACCTTAATGAAAGTCTGTAGTATAGGTTAAAATTTTCAGTCTTTAAATTTTTGTTTTGTTTTAGTTCTGCCCCAGACCCAGCAGTGCTCAGAGACTCTTTCTGGCTGTGTACTCAGGGACCACTCTAGTCTGTGGTGTCAGGGACCAAGCTAGGCTTCCACATGCAAAATATTATCTCAATTCTTTCAGCTATCTCTCTGGTTTAAATTTTGATGTTATGCATGAAATAGTATTAGGTCAGTTAGCTAGCAGTTATTGTGCTCTGATTTCCCTTCAAAATTTTTAAAGGTATGTTAATCTCTTGGTGGATTGTCTATTAATGTATAAAATACTTCTTATCTGAAGTAATATTTAGTTTCCCTCTTTTGTAAATAATGAATTAAAAGCAACAGAGTCTACAAATTATTTACCCATGATTTAGAATTGTTAGGAAAGCATGTTGGAAATGAATATTAATCAATTCTCTGAGGCTACAAAAAGAGTTAATGAGAAATGGAACAGTTTAGTATTTCTATTTGCTGCACTTGAATCTATAGCAGATGAGGAGATGGGTGGATGAGTGAGTGGTTGATTTTTAGAAATTCATTCAAATTCTATCTCTAATAAATTTTATTAAATTAGTGTTGAGTCCCTTTAAGAGATTCAAGAGATCCCTTAAAGGGATGGCTTTTACTTCTTAAGGGGATGGCTGATAACCAAATTATGGGGACATAAAAGAGTTGGAAAAGCAGTTGAGTTGTCAGTTGAAACTGGGTTCTCAGCCTAGCTGGAAGGAGCTAGTCGGAGGAGCAGAGAGCCTTACAGGACAGAGAGTTAGAGGAGCAGAGAGAAGGGTTGGCTGAGCTTGCCTAAGGGCAGAGCAAGGAAACAGTTGGAAGAAGGCTTAGACGGAGTTCAGAGCCTCTGGACTGGTTCTGTACTCAATACTGTCAGTCAGCACACAGCTGTAAACTGCAAACTAGCAAAGCACATTAATTTACAAAAGCAACATTTCTTTTTTTTTTTAAACCTAGTCTCTTTTATTTTTATTTATTTATTTGTTTTGCTTTTTTGAGTCACACCAGCAATGCTCATGGATTATTACTGGCTCTGCACTCAGGAATTACTCCTGGTGGTGCTCAGGGGACCATATGGGATGCCGGAGAATCAACCCAGATCGGCTGCATGAAAGGCAAATGCCCTCCCTGCTGAACTCTCACTCTGGCCCCAAGCACCAACGTTTCTTTAAATCAAGCTCATTTAAGCGTCTCATATTTAAAATCAAAGAGAGTTCCTACTTTGTGGAGTTGCTTTAAGATTCAGTTGTATATGTGTATGAAAATAATTAAATCTCTGTGTATATACACATGACTATATGTATCCTTCCAGTAGAGCACCTCTAAATGACAGGTACCGTAGAGGCTTAGGAATAGCATTTATAAAATAATACCTTTAGGACATTTATAAAATATTACCTAAAAACAATACCTTTAGCCACTGTGGTAAAATGGTAAAGCACATAACTTGCTGTGTGATGCCCTGGGTACAGAACATACCAGCTTGATCCCCAGCATACACACACACACACACACACACACACACAGAAAGTGTATACAACAAGTGTATACTTGTTAATTTTCTATTTTCTTACTGGTTATTAAGAAAAGAGATATTAGAGTCTCCTATTCTAATATGACATTTTTGGTTTTTCCTTCATTGCTATAGATTTTTTTTTGCTTTTGGGTCATACCTGAAAATGCTAGGGGTTACTCCTGGCTCTGCACTCAGGAATTACTCCTGGCGGTGCTCCGGGGGACCATATGGGATGCGGATTGAACCGGCGGCATGAGCCGGCGTGCAAGGCGAACACCCTACCCCTAGACTATCACTATGGCCCCTGCTATAGATATTTTATATGTGTTTGTGTGTGTGTGTGTGTGTGTGTGTGTGTGTGTATCACTTCTTACCTAAAGATAGGCTTAGAAATATTCAATGGCAAAGATCTTGGTCTGTAATTCTCAGAAGTTTGACTATTGTCCAAGTATGGATTTCTTTGAGCTAATTAACTGTTCAGAAATGTCTTTTCATTCTTTTCCTTTTTTTTTTTCTTTTTTTTTCCCTTTTCTTTTTCTTTTTTGTTTCTTGATTGGAGGAAGATGAGACACAACCTGTGGTATTCAGAAGCTACTTCTGGCTCTGTGCCCTGTGTACAGAAGTTACCTCTGGCACTGTTCAGGGGGCTGTAGATGGAGCCAGGGAACAGCCAGGGTTAGCCACGTGCTGAGGCAAGCACCTCACTCTTGCACTGTTTCTCCAGCCCCTAGCCATTTTTTATGCAATTATTTTCTGGACAACATTTAGTCTCCTTCTAAATGTTCAGACTTCTGGGACTCCAATGTGACAAGTTACCTCTCCACAAGTTCTTAAAAATTCTCTTCATTTTATTTTTAATTATTCTCATTCAATTTATTCCTTTTTCTCAGTTTGAATACATGCTACTCCTGTATTTTTTGTAATTCACTGGATTTTTTTTCCCTCAGAAATTTCCATTTTTCTGTTAACTCCATTAGTATGGATTGTGCTTTTGTTTTTCATTGTTTTAGATATAAAGTTCTCGTTTGATGACTGTACCATGGTAGAGAGATGTTGGCACGTTGGGCGCGACATCGAAGCATACTCTACCTCTTGCTGCATCCCTAGTCCCGTTTGGTTCGGCAAAACTCAAAGAACTGAGCATTATAACGAAACTTAAGTTCTACTCTATATAAATTATTCCTCAGTAAATTTTTTAATTGTTTTTTGGGCACACCCTAGGTCTCTTTCTCTTAAGAAAGTAATGCAGGGACCAGAGAAATAATACAGGCATTCAGGTGTTTGACGTGTGTGTGGCTAACCCCTGTTCAGTCCCCTGAGTACTTACAGGACTCCTGCCCGCCAAGAGTGACAGAGCCCTGAGTACCACTGGGTATGGCCTACACACACCCCTCACCTTCAAAACTTCCCTCCCCTCAAAAAAAAATACAGAGGGCAAAGAGATTGTACAAGGGTCAAGGCTAGTGCATGTAACTGACCCTGCTACATCCCTCACACCACGTGGTCCTCTGGGCACTGCTGGGTGTGGCCTTGGAGGCCCTGAGCGCTGACCAGGAGGCGTCTCCAGCCTTGTGGAGGCCAAGCAGCACCACATCCTCAGGCCGTCGCATTAAGCTCTACTAAAGTGGCCAAGAATCTCAGGTCTGGACCTCCTGAGTACTGCTTGGGAGCCACCCCAAAAAATGCAGGGGAAACCTATAGATGTTTATGGGAGCCACCCCCCAAAAAAGAAGTGGGGGAACCTAAAGATGTTTATATAACATTGTTGCCATGCCAGCAAAGTGTTTGGCTCGCACTTCACCAGGCTATCAAATGATGTTCAGATGCTAACACAGAAATGTGAAGGAGCGATTTATCTCTAAGGTGCCAAAGACAAAGAATTTGTTTCCGATTGCAGATGTTGGAACTTCACCCACTTCTCTGTAATGCAGTCTCTGATCAGGTTCTTTATTTCTTTCCCTTTCTCTCTCTCTTTCTCTTTTCCTTCCCTTCCAGACTATGGATTACAGAACATACATTAAAAAGGTTGTCATTTGTATCCTTTTTGCCTCTATTTAATGCTCAGTTCTAGGTTGGCATTAGTACCCTCGACTATTGTTAGCCTCCTGTTCCATTTTCTGTCTTACCTAAACTCTGACTCCCACACGTTTGTGATAATCTCCACCTTTGCCAAGACCTCCTGATATATGTTTCACTTGACCTTGGATATTGGTATCATAATATGTACATATATATTTATGCCATGCAAATAAATGCAGTCATTCTGTATCTGTCTCTCTCCTTCTGGCTAATTTCACTCAACATAATCTTCTCCATGTCCATCCATTTATAGGCAAATTTTATAACTTCATTTTTCCTAACAGCTGCATAGTATTCCATTGTGTAGATGTACCAAAGCTTCTTTATCCAGTCATCGATTTTCGGGCACTCTGGTTGCTTCCAGATTCTGGCTATTGTGAATAATGCTGCTATGAACATAAAAGTAGGGATGGTGTTTCCGCTGCGTATTTTTGGTTTCCCAGAGTAGATTCCCAGGAGTGGTATGGCTGGGTCAAATGGGAGTTCAATTTCTAGTCTTTGGAGGAAAGTCCATATTGTTTTTCCAGAAAGGCTGTACCAGCCGGCATTCCCACCAACAATGGATGAGTGTCCCCTTTTCCCCACATCCACGCCAGCACTTGTTGTTCTTGCTCTTTTGAATATGTGCCAGTCTCTGTGGTGTAAAGTGGTATCTCATTGTTGTTTTGATTTGCATCTCTCTGATGATTAGTGATGATGAGCATTTTTTCATATGTTTTTTGGCCATTCGAATTTCTTCCTTGCTGAAGTTTCTGTTCATTTCTTGTCCCCATTTTTTGATGGGGTTGTTTGTTTTCTTCTTGTAAAGTTCTACCAGTGCCTGATATATCCTGGATATTAACCCCTTATCAGATGGGTATTGGGTGAATATTCTTTCCCATTCTGTGGACTGCTTTTGTATCTTAGTCACTGTTTCTTTTGAGGTGCAGAAGCTTTTCAGTTTCATGTAGTCCCATATGTTTATCTTTTCTTCTAGTTGCTTTGTTAGTGATGTTTCACCTTTGAAGATGCCTTTAGCTTCAATGTCGTGGAGGGTTTTTCCTATATTTTCTTCAATGTATTTTATGGATTCAAGTCTGATATTGAGATCTTTAGTCCATTTTGATCTGATTTTTGTGCATGGTGTTAGACACAGGTCCAAATTCATTTTTTACACGTTGCTGCCCAGTTTTCCCAACACCACTTGTTGAAGAGGCTTTCCTTACTCCATTTTAGACTCATTGCACCTTTATCAAAGATTAAATGATCATGTGTTTGAGGTTGGGTGTCAGGATACTCTATTCTATTCCATAGGTCCACAGGTCTGTTTTTATTCCAATACCATGCTGTTTTAATTACTACTGCCTTGTAGTACAGTTTGAAGTTGGGAAAGGTGATGCCTCCCATCTTCTTTTTTCCTGAGGATTGCTTTAGCTATCCTTGGGGTTTATTGTTCCATACAAATTTCAGGAGCGTTTGGTCAATTTCTTTGAAGAATGTCATCGGTATCCTTATAGGGACTGCATTGAATCTGTACAGAGCTCTAGGGAGTATTACCATTTTGACAATGTTGATTCTCCCCATCCATGAACAGGGAATGTGTTTCCATTTCCTTGTGTCCTCTTTTATCTCTTGGAGCAGTGTCTTGTAGTTTTCTTTGTACAGGTCCTTTACATACTTGGGTAAGTTGATTCCTAGGTATTTGATTTTCTGTGGCACAATTGTGAATGGAATTGTTTCCTTAATATCCCTTTCTTCTGTTTCGCTATTTGTATATAGGAAAGCCACTGACTTTTGGGTGTTGATTTTGTATCCTGCCACTCTACTATATGCGTCTATTGTTTCTAGGAGTTTTTTGGTAGAGAGTTTAGGGTTCTCTAGGTATAATATCATGTCATCTGCAAATAATGATAGCTTGACTTCTTCCTTGCCTATCTGGATGCCCTTGATGTCCTTTTCTTCTCTGATTGCTATGGCAAGTACTTCCAGTACTATATTGAATAAAAGAGGTGAGAGGGGGCAACCTTGTCTTGTCCCTGATCTCAGGGGAAGGCTTTCAACTTTTCCCCATTTAGAATGATGCTTGCTGTGGGCTTTTGGTAGATGGCTGTAACTATCTTGAGGAAAGTCCCTTCAATTCCCATTTTCTGGAGCGTTTTAATCATGAGCGGGTGCTGGATCTTGTCAAATGCTTTTTCTGCGTCTATTGAAAGGATCATATGGTTTTTATTTTTTCTTTTTATTGATATGATGTATTATGTTGATTGACTTGCGAATGTTGAACCATCCTTGCATTCCCGGATGAATCCAACTTGGTCATGATGTATAATCTTCTTGATGAGTCTTTGGATTCTGTTTGCTAGTATTTTGTTGAAGATCTTAGCATCCGTGTTCATCAGGGATATTGGTCTGTAGTTTTCTCTCTCTCTCTCTCTCTCTCCCTCTCTCTCTCTCTCTCTCTCCTCTCTCTCTCTCTCTCTCTCTCTCTCTCTCCCCCCCTCCTTCTAGGCGTTATGGTTTGCAATACAGGAATACAGGTACTGAAAGGTTATCTTGTGTGATGTGTGTCCCTTTACCTACTTTCAGCACTCAATTCTTGTCAAGTGATAATTTCCAACTCTCATTGTTACAGTGGTCCTTTCTCTATATTAACTCCCCCCACACCATTTGTGGCAAGCTTCCAGTAGTGGACAAGTCCTCCTCGCCCATGTGTCTACTATCCTTGGGTATTAGTCTCATCGTATGTTTTCCCATTTCCCACAAATGACTGCAATCTTTCCATATCTGCCCCTCTCATTTGGCTCATTGCTCATTTCACATAGCATGATAGTCTCCATGTCTGTGTATTCCCCTGTTTTTTAAAGTCCATACTGATTTGAGTTAGAAAATATTAGACCAGGGGCCAGAGCGATAGCACAGCAGGTAGGGCGTTTGCCTTGCATGCAGCCGACCCAGGTTTCGATCCCGGCATCCCACATGGTCCCTTGAGCACTGCCAGATGTAAATTCCTGAGCAAATATCCAGGAGTAACTGCTGAGCATTGCTGGGTGTGAACCAAAAAAAAGCAAAAAAAAAAAAAGAAAGAAAGAAAAGATTAGACCATCCTCATCTTCTGGCTGGAGGTGGTGCACATATAATTTAGAGATAAAAGGAATCCGGAAACAATCAGTATAACTTCTTTAAGGTATTTCAAACAGGAAATCCTTAGCCTCTCTTTGAGTTCATCAGTGTTGGGTAATTCCTGTTTATCAGGTAACCTGCTTCAATAATGTGTTATTCAGCTGACTAAAGTATATTTTTATTAATCCAGGATGATAATCTTGTTATTTCTACTCTTGTATCACCTCCTTTCCCCAAAGTCTTATTTCCAGGCTAAATAGAAATAAGTTGTCTGCAGTTGTTTTTCAGGGGACAGGATTTTAGATTGCCCCCTACATTAGTCATAAGTCTTGAAGAAGAGTATAGTATATAGCTTTTTGTATTCACTTGCATCACTTGTATCACTTGTCTTCCTGTTCATCATTCATTTGCTCGAGCGGGCACCAGTAACATCTCCATATGTCCTGTCACATGCTAGTAGAGCCCAAGGGCATCTGCTTGCTCCAGGAACATAAAGAGCCTCAAACCATTACATCAGGTCATAAGAATCACTTGATTACTTGAATCCCGTTTTTCATCGATTTGCTCGAGCAGGTGCCAGTAACATTTCCATTGGACCCTATCACATGCCAATGTAGCCCAATGGCATCTGGTTGATTCAGGAATATGAAGAGCCTCAAACCATTCCTTCAGGGTCTTGACAAAGAAAGAGGGTCATAAGAATGAGGTCTATAATTGTTACTGGTGTTTGGCATATTAAATATGACATGGGTAGCTTGCCAGGCTCTGTCGTGCAGGTGGGATACTCTTGTAGTCACCTTTGATCTCCAGCATTTATTGATGAACCACGCGTCCACTTGCTGGGCTGTGATCAGCTCTTCTGCTGGGTGGAGCTCTGACTAGAGAGGAGTCTGGATGTGGAAAATGATAGCCTTCATGGTGTGGGGAGTCATCTGGCTTCTTGCGAGGCTCTGCTGGGGTGGCAGGCCAGGGCTAGAACCCACCATCCCTCCCAGGCGCCTCGTGATCAGTTGGGCACAAGAAGAGCCAGTATCAGCTCTGCCCTATGTCTGTGAGTCTCTGGATCAGCATACCTGGTCTGGGCTTAAATTTACCATAACAGAAAAATTATCATTCTACTAATCAGTTTTTCTGAGGTTTGCAATAACAGATGTCTTAATGTTTTTGAGAAAACAATATAATCACATAAAGGAAACTGCTTTTGGGGTAATATTAGTATTATTCCAATATTCCAACATTAAGAGCTATATAAAGAGAGGATCTGATTTTAAGAAAAAATCTTTACTTCCATTCATATAAAGTGAATAGAATGATCATATAAGCTGTAATTAGTTAAGTGTTTGGAATTTTAGATTAAAGTGACAATCCTTCAATGAAAATGTGAAGTATTTTGGGGTTTGGGGAGTGGGAGGTGTGGGAATTTTTTTTCCCAAGTCATGTCTAGGGGTCCCGGGGGCCAATATGAGGGAAATTTGGCCTCCTGGGCCGCAGGGTTCAGCCCGGTCTAGCAGTGTCACGTTGCTTAGGACCAAGTGCTAGGAGCCACCAGGGCCGTGCTTAGAAGTGGTCAAGAGGGCATTTGCTGCTCAGGGTCACCTCTCTCAGGCAAGCCACAGATTCCAGCCCTGTGCATTATCTCTGGCCTCGATGACACAGAAATTTCAATCACTGGCAGTCTTCCAAGTAATGTCTCTACTTCTGGTATAAAATCTGAATGGTTTCTAGGCTGCTAGAAGTTTGTATTTAAATGATTTTTATAAAATCAAATAAGAAAGCTCCTCAAAACATTCTTTTTTGGTTTGGGGGTCACATTCAGCAAAGTTCAGAGCTTACTCCCAACTCTGTGCTCAGGGATCACTTGAGATAGACTTGGAGACCTTATGGTGTGCCAGGTATTGAACCTGGGTCAGTCATGTGCAAGACAAATGCCCTACCTGCTATACCATCTCTCTGGCCCCAGAATACTTTTACCATATGATCCTGAAATATGTAGCATGTAGTTATAAGTTTTTTTAAATAACGGACTTTCCAAAAGTACAATGCACTTTGAAAAGTTATCTGAGGAGTTAAGAGGTTGACTATGAAAGAAATGTTCAATTAGAACACTTTCCTGGACTTTTTACATAAGAGGATTTTAATTCTCATTTTGTTTGTTTGTTTTGAAACTTTATTTAAATATTCTTATTTTAATGTGGGTAAATCAGTACACTAGTTAAAATGTTATTGATAGGGTCAGGGAGATAGCACAGGTGTTTCGGTGCTTGTCTTACATGTGGCTGCCCCTGGTTCTGTCCTGGAAGCCTATACGGTCCCCAGAGTACCACCAGGAAAGATTCCTCAGCACAGCCAAGAGTGGTGTGGCCCAAATACCAATGAAAAAAAAGAAAAGTTACTGGTAAATAGACAGCAATGAATCCCGCATTGTGGTAGCCTTCCACTTTCCTTGTGTGCTTTTTGAAATCAATTAAGAAGAACTTTGGAAATCTAGAAATGGGACTAGATGGATAGGAGTTATCTGCCTGAAGAGAGTCGGGAGAGCACCTCAGGGTGAGGAATAGAAATTGACTCAATTATTTTGTACATGTTTTGGTACAAAACTTTGGGACCATCTCATTTGCTCAAGCAGTATTTTAGTGAATATTTTAGTTATAATTATGAATTCTTTTTTTTAAGGAATAGTTTAAAGCAAAGATACCACAGTCACAATATAATTCACAGTCACAATATAATTGCTTAGAACTAATGAGAGTAGCTTGAAAGATCAGAGGTGAATCTTCGCATATTCGTATTTGAGGAAAACCCTGGCTTCATTTGACAGTACCCCAAACTAGAGGCCTTTCCTCCTTGGCATGCAAACCTGTTCTGCGGAAGGGTGAGGCCAACCAAACACAAAGCAGATGGAAGGAATTTGTGTGATATGGCACCAAGATAAATAAAGGTTTTGAGCACATGAGCATTTTGGATGCTGAAGTCAATTAGTGAGCTACTCTTTCCCCTCTTATCTGCTGCTGGGAAAACAATTTCCCACTGAGAAAAAAAAATACAACTCTTTCCTGTTGCTGTAGAAATTTAGCTCACCCTGACAACTTTCTCCATCTCTGTTACATTTTACACGAAATACAGAACAGTGATTACACTTCTTAGCTTGTTCACTGTCTCCATTGCCAGATATGATTCCATTTGGAAACTTCGGGAAATTGGTTTTCCAGAAACAATGTTCTTGGATATCTTATAAATATAAAAGTAACTAAATTAAGATTTCTCTCTTTTAATTCAAAAGTAGTTTCTTTGTCCCAGGTTTCTTCGATCCCTTATTTACAGATTTAATAATTGCAACTGACTTTATTATTATTATTATTATTATTATTATTATTATTATTATTATTATTACTACTACTACTACTAGTATACTAACTTGGAGATCAAACCCAGTGGTACTAGGTGCTCCTCCAGCTTAAGGCTTAGGGAGCACTCCCTCCGGTGCTGGGGCATCCTGCAGAGGTGGAGAGGGAACCCAGAGCTCCATGATTGCAAAGCATGCTCTCGGCCCTTTGAGTTACCCCTCTGGTCCCAACTTTTAAAATTTTCCCATTACCGTGTTTTTAACCCCAGAACCCTGATCTCTAACTGTCCAGAATCTCTTGTCCTAGAGAAATGCCTTTGCATTTCTAGTATTTAGGGAAATACTATAAAAGTATATGCTATATGCTGTATGCTCTATGCTCTATACTTTATGCTATATACTGTATGCTGTATGCTATATGCTACATAATATATGCTGTATGCTACATACTATATACTATATGCTATATGATGCTATATGCTATATATACTACATGCTATATACTATCTACTCTATGCTATATATATGCTATATAATATATTCTATATACTATATACTATCTAGGGACCTCTGTAGATAGTAGATGTGCTCTGCCTGTCCCCCGAGAAGCTAGAGCCTGGACACTTATGCTCCTCAGACACACCTACGTGCCAGCCCAAGCCCATGGTTTCAGCCTCGTGCCATCTGTGGACAGCAGCCCGGGCACCGCCAAGCTGCCGAGTGTCGGGAAGGTGGACAGATTTCCATGTCAGGGCTGAGTCATCGCTGGTCACCTTTAATCACAATTATGTCATCGCAGAGTGATTGGACAGTTGCGCTCCAGAACGAGTGCTAAGTTGTCACACTGTTTTCTACTTCTGTGACTGTCAACATGTCACCCAAATTTCCTGTGCCTCAGCGTCCACATGTGCAAAATGGGGGTGGTAATAGTGTTCAACTCCAAGTTGGGGTGAGAACTAAGTGTCGTTTTTGCTTTATTATTGTTATTCCCATAGCACAGTTGTGTCTTAAAGACATGTTGCCCTAGCTATGCAGTTTCCTTAGGAGTCAAGCCTCTTCCCACTGATACTGAAGAGTTCTTATCATTCATTTCCTTAACTTCAGGGACTTGTTGGCTAGGAAATGTGGGTAGGAAACAAGCTCCTGCCAACTGGTGATATAGAAAAAGAAAAAGTGGGGGAAGCTAAGTCAGCTCGCTGCCCTATCAGGATTGCTTCCCTCTTATCCGAGTCCTTCCTTTGTCTGCGTGACTCATTCCCTGCATGGCTTTTATGGTAGATTACGTATTAATCAGCATCATGCATTAGTGTTGCTCATTTTCATGTGTGTGTGTGCTTACTGGTGGCACAAATCCAAACATTGTTTTTCATTCGGTGAATATTATTAACCTCCAGCATGTCCCAAAGTGGCGTGTTTTTTTTTTAATTTTCTAATTGTTACAAAATGGTTTCTTCCCCCCCACCCCGCAAACAGCATTAATGTAAATATCAGAACCACTCCTTAGCATCCTTCCCACAGGCATCCAGTAATGAAACTAAGAAAGTTGGTGCTGAAGCATAAAAACGTAATGCTGGCAACGCATTAGAAAATGATCACTTTGCTTTGTTTCACTGGTTTATTGGTGGGGGGTGGTTCTGGGGGGTTATGCTGGGCATATTCAAGGGGTCCTGAGGCACCCGGGTGGGATCCAGGGTCTCACCCAGCCAAGGCATGTTCTTGAGTCACATCCCTGACACCTACAGATTTTTTTTTTCAAAACGGGCTTTATGGCTGCTTTTCTAGCTGGGCACTTCCTTGTACATCTAACACACATGATCTGATTCATGTCAAGTTTCTGTTTCTAACACCTCTTTAGATGCCTCCTTATTGCCAGAGTAAAAACATCTGCACCAAAGCAAACCCTGATTCAAAATTCCTTAGAAACTCATACCATTTAAGTTGGTAACAGTGACAATAGCAAAAACTGTTCAATGGTAACAGTAAAAGTGTTTCAATGCTACAACATTGAAAAACTTACCATTTAAGTTGTAGGTATGACAGAAACACCTTATAAGAAGTTTTTTTTAAGACCAGCGAGTTTTCCTTTTCCTCAAAACTGTGGGTTCTGTTTACCTAGCTGGGAGGCTGTGTTCCCCAGAGGTGATCATTTATGTCTGTCCCAGGTCCTTCACCCTGAACTGAGATGGCAGGCTCCTGCCATGGGTTGTGGGCAGTGCAGTAAATTTGCCGGGCTGCTGAGTAGGTCAGCGGCTGACATAGTGTGCATTCTTTTCCAGTCCTGGCAGCTGCTGTGTTTGCTTTCCGAGCAGTGAACCTGATGGAGGTGACATCATTGGCTGCAGCTGAAGTAAGGATAAGTTTCACTTCGATGGGATGGAAATAGTTTCTGAGAGCGTTCCAGGCCCGGACGCTTTAGTCCCAAATGCATAGGCTACACATTACTCAGAGCCTAAATTTTTTAACTTGAGTAAAACCTGTAAGATCTGAGCTAAACACTAGTAAGTGCTCAAAATGCCTTCAATACTTGAAAACTCTCTTCTTGTGAACTGTGATGGAGTTATCCACAAGTTTGTTATAGGAAACCCATCGGGAAAATAAGAAACCTAGAAATCTGAATAGAAACTGCTGGGGCTTACATTGTGTTTTCTTCTTATTGTATGTGTCCGAGTTGTAGTCTCATAAAACAAAAGAAAATCAGTTAAGGGAGTTAAAGAGCATGTATTTAAATAACATAGTAATAATAGGGTTCCTTTGTTATTTTCGATTGTGAATTAATTGCATAAGGCTGATGTCTTTTCAGTAGTATGTTTTATTCCTGAAATGTGGTTCAGTTTAGTAGTGATTTACTGTATTACCCTATTTGTTATCTCTCCTAGAAATATAAATTGTCTCCTTAAAATAGCTGCCTACATTCTTTGTTTAAAGGGAAGAGGATGTTTATGCATCTTGTGACTGAATAAACACAAGTTCCATCTCGAAATTATTTCCTGAAGTCAGTTACCCCTTATACTAGTATAACAGGACTTGGATTCATAATGTACGTTTATTTATAGAACCAAGTTGAAATGTTAGCCCTCTTATAAACTCATGCTACCTTGTATATTTGAAGAAGGCTCAGGGCTAAAGTCCAGATTAATTTTTGCTTGCAATTTAGCATTTTGGCCATGTTCTACCATTAGGATCTTCTGAAATGAGAAGGAAAGTATAGTTTCAGTACAGACTTAGGGCAAACTGAAGAATTTGGTAATGTTTTCAATGCCAGAATCACTTGGCAATAGTGTTTTTGTTGCACCTTATTTCACAGGCTTCACTTTGCTGATTAACACAGAGATACTGATAACTTTATTATTGTTTCGTTTCAGGCTGTTCTCGCTGATCTTTCTACTTTAAAAGTCATGCCTCTTCTTCAAATTTTTCTGTTTGCTACTGTTACCTGATCTTCTTCAAGGTCACGACAACACATCTAGTTCCTTATTAGAAACTAATCATGAACTATGCAAACTCTGCATAAAACCAAAATTAAACTTGCATATAAGCCAATAAAGATCATGTTCCCTCCTCAGTTAAACCTAAGTAGTTTTTCACTTTTTGAAACAATAACTGCACACCAAATACTGCATTGCATGCTGCTGGTTTTCAAGATGGAAGCAATAGACATACCTTCGGCTAAACTGAGCATCCTACATATAATCCTGATTTGTAAAGGCATGTGACAAGATACGCAGTAGGAACTAAAGATCCTGTAATAAACTCAAGAGGGCATTTAACCTCTGTGCTAATTCTCTTATTTGTAAATGTCCCCCCAGATGACGTGTCATTTAATCTAAGAAATTGCTCCTCACACTGAGCCAGAGGTGGAGTGGATGTGAGAAGACTTGAGAAAAAAGATGATGCTTTTAAGTAGTGCTTCAAGTATACTCTGATGTTCTTAACCTGTCACTCACCACAGCTTTTCCAGATCCCTCTCCACTTCTTTCTCCCAGAAAGGTGTTTTCTGGGGAGGCTCAAACACTGTTGGCTCCACCCAATGGCATCTTATTCATCACTGTTTGAAGAGAAGTCAAATAACTGTGGAGTGATTCCTTCCAACCTCTCCCTTCACCTTCCATCTTTTGTTTAGAAGACTTGACACTGCTGGGCCTATGGCCAGGTTCTTTTACTTTGGAAGTATTACAAAGAGGATACCCAAGAATAAAAAGTCAGAACCACATACACTTTTGTCGAAGCTTAATTTAATGAGATTTACTTCCCGGGCACAGCAGTTAGGAGAGACTAGAAGTACGTACTGTTTGTTCAAGAATCAGGGAATTATTTAAGGCATCAATCAGTCTTATGCTGCTCTTTTTTAAAAATAAGCAAATGGTCTTATTTTATATTACTGCTTGGAGATTTAGCATTTCTTAATCAGGAATATGTGTGAAAAGTTCCCAAAATGATACTAATGTGATTTTCGATTCAAAGTCAAAGTACTGATCATCTCAACAAAACCCTAACCTTATAGTTTGATACTCTTGCAGAGTACAGAGAGAATTGTATATTTCCATTGGTATTTCCTGAGTTTTTTTTTTAATTTACAGACTATGTATTAGGAAATATTTATGGTTTCACACAAGATTGCAAGTATGGTGAAATTTTATATAACTAGTTGGTAATTTGAAAATCTGTTATTATATGCTTTATTCATCAGGTACTTGTTGACTTATACTAAATAATAATATACCAATTGGTTTTTAATTCAGTTTTATTGGTGTTGAAGGTGTTATGGTTATAACCACATGCTTTGCCATTCTCTGTGCAAATCCACATTGATCACAGATACCCCCCATAACTATTCTCCTTCCTTCCCTCACACTGAGAAAATGAGGGGGAGCCTAGGAAGGAAGGGTTTTCGGCTATTAAGATCAGGTAGGTGCATTCGCCCTTAGTTGGCTCCTTTATCTATATAGCTACTTTAAAAAATTCACAAGGAATTTTTTTTAAGTAGCTATATAATGGCCTTGTAGAAAACCCCATTAATCCAGAGAGTTCTCTAAGTATTGGCTCTAAGTCCCTGGATAATTTAATCGCTCTTGTGTGTAAAGGATAGAGGCATACAGTAGTATTTGATCTGTTTACCTTCTAAGGCTAAGTAAGATCAAACGAGAAAATATAGTCGAAAGATTTTTTTGTTTGGTTATTCCTTGTGGTATGACCCTGGACCGCACACATGCTCACCATGCACCCTGTCAGCACTAAGCTGTGCTCCCAGACTCGAATATCTTTAACTCACACACACACACACACACACACACACACACGTGCACACGCACACACACACTTGTTTAGTTTTTATTTTCTTATTTTTTTTTTACAATTACAAAGATGTTCATGTTTGGGGGTTTTGGTCATACAGTGTTCCAGCACGCATTCCTCCACCAGTGCCCATTTCCTCCCACCAATGTCCCCGATTCCCTCCCCCTCCCCTAGCCTTCCTCCATGGCAGGTCCTCTATCTCTTTTCTCTCTTTCTCTTTCTGAACTCTCTCTTTCTCTCTTCCTTCTCTTATATATTGTGGATTGTAATACATACCCTTAGAGGTTATCATGTGTATCTTTTTGCCTATATTTAATGCTCAGTTCTAGGTTGGTTAGCCCTTTTGACACATATTAACACATTGTTCCCTTCTCTGTCTTACCTAACCTCTGACTCCCACAAATTTGTGGTAATTTCCACCTTTGACAAGACCACCTGATCCATGCTTCGCCTGACTTGGATTTTGTATCATAATATGTATGTATATATATATGTCATGCAAATAAATGCAGTCATTCTATTTCTGTCCTTTTCCTTCTGACTAATTTCACTCAACATGATCCTCTCCATGTCCATCCATTTATAGGCAAATTTCATAACTTCAGTTTTCCTAACAGCTGCATAGTATTCCATTGTGTAGATGTGCCAAAGTTTCTTTATCCAGTCATCTATTCTTGGGCACTCTGGTTGTTTCCAGATTCTGGCTATTGTGAATAGTGCTGCTATGAAAATAAAAGTGCAGATGGTGTTTCCGCTGTGTGTTTTTGGCTTCCCAGGGTATATTCCCAGGAGTGGTATGGCTGGGTCAAATGGGAGCTCAATTGCTAGTCTTTGGAGGAATGTCCATATTGTTTTCCAGAAAGGCTGTATCAGCCGGCATTCCCACCAACAATGGATGAGAGTCCCCTTTTCCCCAAACCACGCCAGGACTTGTTGTTCTTGCCCTTTTGGATATGTGCCAGTCTCTGTGGTGTGAGATGATATCTCATTGTTGTTTTGATTTGCATCTCTCTGATGATTAGTGACGATGAACATTTTTTTCATATGTCTTTTGGCCATTCGAATTTCTTCCCTTGTCCAAGTTTCTGTTCATTTCTTCTCCCCATTTTTTTTATGGGATTGGCTGTTTTCTTCTTATAAAGTTCTACCAGTGCCTGATATATCCTGGATATTAACCTCTTATCAGATGGGTATTGGGTGACTATTCTTTCCCATTCTGGCACACCCACACTTTAAACATGACATTTTAAGTTCAAATGAAAGGTAATGTATGAATTTGTTAGGTTTTGTATAACTATACAAAGACAACTCAGACTTTGTGCAACTATATCTGATAGTTTGATATGTGTCTGTAAGTAAAATGAACAAACTATAGCATCGTAGACAGACCCATTCACTTGGAACAGATGCTAGTTCTGAACTGGAATCCCAGAGCCAAACCTGGTAGGTTAACAGACATTTTGCTGCTGTTCCCATCCCCCTCTGAGCTCCTCATTAATATTGCACCAAGAACAATCAGACGGACTTGCCCCGCCCAGCTCTGTCTGTGCCTTCTCTCTCTACCTCTCTTGGGTTGCTTCCTCCTGCAGCCTCCTTTCCACTGTCCTCCACCCATCTGCCATCCGCCATGTCTGCTCCACCAGTGATTCCCATTAGTATCTCTGATAATGATAGAGATATCAGTATCTCTATCATTACCAATAGAACATTGGTTCTATCATTACAAATGTTAAAATACTCTAACATTGGTAATGATAGAACTGCTTGACCACTTGTTGATAATTATAAGAGTTTTCACACTGATGGTGTAAAAACCTAAAAGATTAATTGTATTTGATTCATTTGGATTTCAATTCATCACTAAGGTGATGTGTTTGATGTTATATTACATTCACTGAACTATCTTATCAGAATGTTTCAATAATACAGCATAATTGGAAATTCTAGCCTAAACACATAGTATCCTCTTACACTCATCACACAGTTACACTCAGAAAATAGAGTCCTCAGCCTTTCATATGAAAGTGAGTTTTATCCTCCTTTACTGTTTCCGTCCTCCTTTGCCTAAAAATGTACCTAGTATATTCCTATTGCTCTCTTAAGTATTGTGTCTCTTCTATATTTAAAAAATTAACCAGCACCCTTCTGCATAAAGGACAGTCAGGGCTCTGTAGCATGGCGAGAGCTACGTCTCTCTCCACAACTTGACCCTCCCTCTCTGGCCTACCATCCTGTTCTTTAACCTCATCAGGTTAAATACTTGTTGATCCTCAGCCAGATACAGTCATGGCCTCAATTCTACTACTAGGACCTCTCCGTTTCTCAAGGTCCCACCAGAAAAACAGAAAAGCAAAACAAAGCCAATCTCATCTAGTATGAAGATATTCTGGGCCTGTAAATTAAGACTAACTAGTGCTGCTCTGTTGGTTCTCACACAACTGTTCATCCAATAGTATGGGGCTAAGAAAACAGTGAAGATTATGTTCATGCTAGTTCCCCCATCACTTTATCCTGAAGTCAGCTTTCATTGGCTAATCCTAGATAGAGAAAACTTGAGAGAGTGATAGCCCAGGTAGGGCGTCCCATATGGTCCCGAGCCGCCAGGAGTCACGAGTGCGAAGCCTGAGCAAAAAAAAAAAAACTTAATAAATTTGCCCATATGTCTGTGGTGCTTTGATTACCCCCCCCAAAAAAAAAAAAAGGTTGTTGGGAATCTGTTTAAGGATTAAAGTACAATTCCTCCTCAGAGTTTGGTTTTCCTTCCACCATGAGCATCCTCTTTTTCCTTTGAAGAACCTTGTTCAGATGCTTCTAGTAGGACTGATCCCCACCACCCCCATCACCCCAAATCTCTATGTTCTATTCAAGCCAATCCCCCTGTATTCTGGATCAGTGCAAAATTGAATGCCAATAAGGACCAATAAAATTTGATTACAAGGTTTTGTTTGGTTAAGGCTTTCAAGGAAAATGGGTGTGAAAAGGAAAGGAGGAATATAGCCTGTCTTGCTGCAGTCTAGTAATGGGAAGAGCGGAGGCTTCTTTGCTGATCTCCCTGACAGCCCCCGAACCCTCCAGTTTGTGTCCCATAGTCTCCCCTGGGCCTCTGATGCAGAGGCTGAACACACTCTTTGAAGCAGAATGGATACTAACCGAAGACAGTTGTTTTGCCTCTTTAGGTGAGCCACTGTAACTCAGATGTCATTGTCAGGGCTGGGCCTCTGTCTACACATTAAAGTGGAAGGATCTTTTTTCACATTTTGTTTCCATCAAGACACCCCATTGCCTCCAAAGGAAGAATTCTGTGTGCCAGACTACTGCACGGCCGAACGTATCTTGAGCATGTAGATTGTCTCTGCTTTCCTTGATCTTGGCTTGCCTTCTCCTCCCTCTTTACCTCAGGAGCTGTATTATCAGGGAAGGGTACTTCTCTTGTGAATTCTTCTCTTACCCTAAATATACTCATATCATAATTGTATGTGACTTAATCTTTGATCAGTCTAGGACAAAAATGACTTCTTTTGCAGCTTTCTGTCTCTGTAACCTAGCATTGTGCTTACCTCAAGGTGGGCTTTAATAAGTGCATATTGAAGAAACAGATGAAGTCATTGAATCTAATTTGCTCATTCTGTTGATAAGGAAACATGCTCAGTGTACAGTACTAAGAGACCACTATACATAGTTATTCTACCCACCACCAAGTCGATGCCTATCAAAGTCCAAAAGGGAAAAATATCTCAAGAAATATTTCAAGATACTTCACATAGCTCTTGGCTTTTTTTGCACTTAAATTAACATTATTAAGGCATGCTTTACATATGATAAAATGTATGCACGAGGTTTGGCAAAACCCTCTTCTCACATCATTCCCCCCACAATCAAAATACCAAATATCTATCTGACCCTCCCATTTTAACTCCCATTTACACATTCATTCCAGACAATGACTGGTCAGCTCTGTACCTAAAAGTTAGATCGTCTTTATATATATGTCCTCTTTTGTGACGAGGCTTATTTGTTCAGCATGTCATGACAGACACATATTGTAGTATAATTGGTCCTCTGTTTCTTTTTATTACTGAGTAACATTTTACTGTGTGACTTATACAGTTTCTTTGTCCATTTTGTCTTGTTATTCTCATGCTTAGGCTTATTATAGACACAATTATTAAAAATATTTGTATTTAAGTTCTCTTCATTCTTGGGGTTGATCTAGGATCAGAATTGCTGAGCAAAGTCAACATAAGTATAACTTGCTAAGAAATCTGCAGCCTTGGTTCTGAAGTGGTTCTGCCATTTTACGTTCCCACCAGCAGTGTGTGAGTTTCAGTTGTCCCAATGCCTCACCACCACTTGGATTTGTCACCCTAGTCCATAGCACAGTTTTTAATCTCACTAATTAGTGATGTGGGCCATTGTCTGTGTTCATTTTCATTTATACATATTCTATTGTTTGCATTATTAAATAACTTGAATCAGCTTTTCCACATGTATCCCAAATCTTGGATTTGGGGCAAACAGGGACTGTGCTCAGGGCTTACTCCCAGCTCTGCTCAGGGATCACTCATGGTAGTGCTTTGGCAACCATGATGTGGAGCAGGGGATCCAACTGGGATCAGTCATATGCAAAACAAGTGCAGTAACCCCTGTACTAGCTCCTCGGCTAGTCTGGGATTTTGTTGACATAACATTGGATCTCTAGATCAATTTGGGGGCAATTAATAGCTTAACATTGTGTTAACTAGTCCATGCACTTGGTATATCTCTAGTTCTTGAGTTTCACATTTTGTAGTTATCTGTGTAAATGTCTTGCACATTTTCCCTAATTATTTCACATTCTAATGCTATCGTTAGTAGTAGTTTAAATTTCTATGTCAATGGTTTGTTAATATATAGAAATGTGTTTGGCTTTTTTTCCATGTCCCTTGTACCGTAGATTTTGCTCAAAATACTACTTCTATTGTCGTCTTTAGTAGATTCCTTTTATAGCTTTAGGATTTCCTACATGTAGTCTGTCAACTATAAATACAGTTTTACTTTTTCCCCATTTATATGCCTTTTCTTTTTTCTTCCTTTATTCACTATTGATTGCAATAAAATACAGAAGTGTTTCTGATTTAAATAAATGTACTTCTTTCTTGTCTAAGTGCAATAATTATTTTTAAGTATTTATCAGTTTAGCCCAGTTAGGGATTTGAGAGATGAGAGGAGATGAATTAGTCTGATTCAGAATGAGATGGAAGCCACTGGTACACAGTGAAGATAAGTTGGGTTATTCATTTCACTGCATAATTGCCACAGGTTTTGGGGGGGAAAAAGTGGCAAGTGTGACCGTTATGTAAAACTTTTTATATTCCAGTATTACTTGAAAAGGAGTTTGACAATTCCACAGTGGTGTGGACTGCATGGTGAAATGGAATAAGCTTTACGTTTGTGGTCACTCGATTTTGATATAGAATGACCAAGTCATTCTTCCCAGAGGTTGTCTTCAAATATTACTGGTGTTTTAAATATGCTAATAAGATCATTTTATATACTTTATTCAGCTATTCTTTATCCTTAAAACTTTTGTTCTTAGATATGTGTAATTTATATATTTAGTCAACACACTTTAAATACATAGCTTAAGCAAAGTGCAATGTTGAGAGAAGCCACTGGTCTGTATCCATGTTTTCCTTTTCATTAGTGAATATGGTAAGGGGGAGGAATACTTCTGGAAAAGATATTAACCTGTTTTTCAGAATGATGGTACCATCCCTCTTGTAATAGGAATATTGATTAATGCTTCACCCTGAATTCTCTCTGTATATAACCATTTGTAACAAAAGCCACTGTATGGACTGAAGTTCAGAGTTTTTTGAGTTGGGGGAAGTTATCAGGTCGGTCCAATGTGAAGACAAGGGAGCAGGGTTGGTGGGAAGCCAGAGACAGAGAGGATTTGAGGAACCCATTCTGTTAGTTCTGAAGGTGGAAGAAACCATGCACCCCAAAATGCAGGCAGCCTGCAGTGCCTGGAAAAAGAAGAGAAGATGGAGTCTCCCCTTGACCTTCCTGAAGGAACTCATCCCTGCTGACTTTAGATTTTAAAACTTCTGACCTCCAGAAATGCAAGATAATCAATTTGTATGTTTTTGTTTTAAGTGACTACATATGTGGTAACCATCCAACAGGAAACTAATCTCTCCTTGCTCAGATAAATCGCCTTTACTATCTCCCGAGTGTCATGAAGAAACAACAAGTTCCCGTTGCATCAACTCTCTTCCCCATAAAATAGATGGTTCTGTCTGGCCAGTTTTCCCCATGTGGTTTGTATAATGATCAAATAAGATAAAGTGTATGAAAGTATTTTTGAAGACTGGGCTTTGCTGATCTGTGTTTGACAAGAAAAGGCGACTCAAATGGAGTGTCAAGTCCCGATGTTTGTTTCACTGGCACAGCGCTTCTCTCCCCTACGTGACAGACATGAATTCTGTTACTGGTGAGTTGGAGCTCAGCGATTGTGCAAGAAAAAACAGCTCCCTTTTTTTTTTTTCACTTGGGATCAGGCATCCCACAGTGAACATCTATTGTATCTTCTCCTCCATGCCCTGAGCTTTAGGAAGTTTTGACCCTGTGGTCGGAGGGAGAGGATCCAAGGAGTAGCTGTAACCACTCAGTACATCACTGAGTGCAGAAGTTCGAGACTCTTCTGAAAGCTTGTCATTACTGAAAAAGCTGTTACATTCATGGGATAACTTTTTCAGTAAGAAAGCTGATAGATCATTTTCTTCTGCTTTCATTCACCTATGTTATAATTTTATCTCTGAGTACTCAGATTCTGGTAGCCAAATACAGAAATGTTTTCAGGGGACACTGAACATAAGACAGGCTCTCCTGTGAACAAAGGCCAGCCCAGGATTTCAGCCCTAAGGGTCAGTGGCCTCATCCCGAAAGTAGGAACAGCACTCTTAGGACTTTCCAGTATATCAATCATTGCCTGATTACTCAGCATTAATTCAGGACTCCTTAGCTTACTCTAAGAAACCAGCAGAACTTTATTCCATGGGGAGGAGAAGAAAATGGATACATTCTTGTGCTTTGTGGAGGGACAATACATATTAGTAACTCCTAATCTGAAAGGACATACTGAAAAATGCCTCAATATTTTTGTTTATGCTCAATTAGACATAATCTTAAATTATAGCCCTACCATTTTCTAGCCACATCACCTTGGCAAAATTTACCAAACCTTTAAAAGCCTTCACTTTTTAATCTATGAAACAGTAGTAAATGGCAAATAGGTCAGATTATGCTAAAGATGAAATGAAAGACTGCGTATAAAACATTAAACACTAGACTTTCACTAGAAGTCAGGGCCCGGGAAAGAGCTCAAAGGACTTGTGTGCGAGCGGGAGGCCCAGGTTGATTCCCAGCACTTTCCTCAGAGAAGGCACATGAGGGAATTACTAAAAGCCAAAGGAGAGACCTCCAAGAGGAACAGAGCTCACACACGGCAGGTTGATGACTTTTCTTACCAACCAGAGTGGAAAACCTGCTTCTTTTAGTCATGCAGCATTAAACAGAGTACTCAAAAAGGGTTACCTCATTAGTAAGTAATATTAATCCTAACTAAACACAGCTCTGGTTCCACATAACAATCTTAAAAGCTTGAAAATAAAATGGCTTCCAAGTAATTTAACCCCAGCCCCAAGGAAAGTCCAAGAATATAGAAATACAAAGTGCTAATACTCAACAGGCAAAATTCACCTAACTTGGCATTTAATATTTTTTAAAAGTTACCAGGAAGGAAAATTAAAGTCATAATAAAAGAAAAACAATTCAAACTAATGGAAAATGATAGAGATGATCGAATATGTAAGCCAGACCTGTGTAAAACAGAACTGACCTGCTTGGCCAAAAATTTTCAAGAGTGGCCAAATTTTCAATTGGGTGACACCCTCATCCCAAATTATGTAAACCATCAAAAGCAAAAACAATGACAAAATTCATGAGATTTATAGTGAAGTAGAAATAAAGAATACAACACAATAGTATAAAATAGTTTGGTTAATAAGCAAAAGTGAGGAAATTGAATCCTATATATATGCAGTTCAACAGAAGGCAGAAATATGAAACAAATAGAAAATTTACATGAATAAAATGTGTAAGCATGTTGGCATGCTTATTAAATGTAAGCATTTAATTGGATTAAAAGATAAGACCTATCATGTTCTGCAGTGAACTCATTTTAATATGAATATCACGGAGTTAAAAAGGATGAAAAGATGCAGTGTGACATTACTCAGAGTTAAGGTTTTTATTTTGAAAAGCAGTCAAATTAGATTTTAAGACAAAAATATTATAATGATAGAAGGTATATTTATGAAGAGGAATATAGTATCCTAAACATACAAACAGACATGTGAAGCAAAACGAATACAAATACAAAGAAAATAGAAAAATCTAAAATTGTAGTCACAAATTCAACTTTCTTCTGTAAATTTTTTATGGAAAATGCAGGAAAATGTATAGAAAATGTAGGGAAAAAAGAGAGTCTATGGGCCCATCTGGAAACCAAAATGAATTTTTAAAATTTTTTCTGTTAGCCAATTGTCGAGGGTACTAATGCCAACCTAGAACTGAGCATTAAATGGAGGCAAAAAGATACACATGACAACCCTTTAATGTATGTTCTGTAATCCATAGTCTGGAGGGAAGGAAAAGAGAAAGAGAGAGAAATGGAAAGAAATAAAGAACCTGCCATGGAGGAGGGCTGGGGGAGGGGGAGGGAACCGGGGACGTTGGTGGTGGGAGATGGGCACTGGTGGCGGGATGGGTGCTGGAACACTGTATGACCAAAACCCAAATATGAACTTTTTAATTGTATATCTTTGTAATTGTAAAAATAAAAAAATTTTTAAAAAGAAAAAATTTTTTCTGTTAGCTACATTACATTTACATATCACACTATCCAACTAAAGTAAAATGCACATTTTATTTCAAATGTGAATAGAACTTTAATGGAAATAGGACATACTTCAGCAGCCCATGTACTAATATCGGAACTATACAGAGATTAGCATAGCACAAGGGTGACACAAATTCTTGAAGCAGTCCATGTTTAAAAACAAAAGCAAAATCATACGTAGGATCATATAACAAGTCTCTAACAATTTTAAAAAATTCAACTCACAGGCCTTGAATACTGGTTTCACTGCCAGTGCTGGAAACATAATAAAAATTAACACTGACAAAAGAAATGGAAGCGAAGATAAATATATGGGACTATATGAAACTGAAAAGCTTCTGCACCTCGAAATGGTGAATAAGATACAAAGACAGCCCACAGAATGGGAAAGAATTATCACCCAGTGCCCATCTGATAAGGGTTTAATATCAAAGGTATACAAGACACTGGTAGAACTTTACAAAACAAAACAAAAAAAAAAAAACAACATCCAACCCCACTAAGAAATGGGGAGAAGAAATGAACAGAAATTTTGGCAAAGAAGAAATTCGAATGGCAAAAGGTATATGAAAAAGTGATCTTTGTCATTAAACATCAGGGAGATGCAAATCAAAACAACAATGAGGTATCATCTCACACCACAGAGGATGGCACACATCCAAAAGAGCAAGAACAACTGGTGCTGGCACGGGTGCAAAGAGAAAGGGACTCTCATCCACTGTTCATGGGAATGTTGACTGCTCCAGCCTTTTTGGAAAACAATATGAACATTCCTCTGAAAACTGGATATTGAGCTCTCATTTGACCCAGCAATACCACTCCTGGGAATATACCCTGGGGTCCAAAAACACACAACAGAAACATCATCTGCACTTCTATATTAATTGCAGCACTGTTCACAATAGTCAGAATCTGGAAACAACCTGGATGCCCGAGAACATAAGACTGGATAAAGAAACTGTGGTACATCTACACAGTGGAGTACTATGCAGCTGCCAGGAGAAACAAACTAATGAAATTTGCCCCAAAATGGATGACTATGGAGAGTATGATGCTTAGTGAAATCAGTCAGAAGGTAAAGGACAGATACAGAATGACTGCATTCATTTGTGGAATATAAATGTATACAGTGTTCTACTAGTTGTTGGAAACAGTAATGCCAGACTAGAACTGAGTATTGAATGTAGGCAAAGGAATTTACATGAAAACCCCCTAAACGTCTGTATGGTAAGCCACAATGTATAAGAGAAGGGAGAAAGAGAAAGAGAAGAGGCAAAATGCCTGCTATAGAGGCAGGCTGAGGGTGAGGGCAGGGCATCTGGGGATATTGGTGGTAGGAAACAGGCACTGGTGGAGGTATGGGTGCTGCAATATTGTATGACTGAGACCTAATCATGAACAGCTTTGTAAATATCTATCTCACAGTGCTATAATAATAAAAATAAATAAATAGTAAATTAACAACAATGAGGCATGGAGAAATCTTATACTATTTGGCAACTAACACACTGCTAACTAAGCAAATTGAATACATGAAAAAGGGGATTGGGCATATGGACAGTTCAATGGGCTGGTGTACATGCATGAGGCATGTTCAGTCCCTGGACCACATAATGGCCACGCATATAAAGCCTGGCCCATGAGTACTACTGGTGTGGTCCAGAAAATAAAAAATGTAAAGGAAAATTTGAAGTATTTTCTAACTGAAAAAACAAGATCTGGAAACATCTGTTTTGGAGTCAAAGCATTTTAGGTGAAGTTTATATTTTAAATGTCACTACTAAAAGGGGTCAGAGAGATAGCACAGCGGGAGGGCGTTTTCTTGCAAGTGACTGACCTGGGTTCAATCCCAGATGGTCCCCTGAGCACCGCCAGGAGTGATTCCTGAGTGCAGAGCCAGGAGTAACACCTGAGCAGCCCAGGTTATTCACACACACATACACACACACACACACACACACACACACACACACACTGCATGCATGCCTCTACTAGAAAACAAGTCTCAGAATTATCTTAGCAGCCATTTAGAAACTAGAGGGAAAAAATGGAAAAAGGAAAGGAAACAAAAATATCAGCGGTAAATTCAACAAATTTGAAAGCAAGAAAACAGTAAAGAAAACTGGTTCTACTTTTTTTTTTAACTCATTGATGTGATTACTTTGGCCTGTATATAGGGTGTATTGTTTTACTTTATAAATAACATGACTGGTAAACATTAACCGGGTTATAAAACAAACCTATTGTTTATTGTTGATGGGGCCATTCCTTTCCTGCATCTTGTAAAACTGTAAAACATCCACCTTGAGTTTTTTCAGTTTTTTCTTTGTACCTTTTTTTATTCTCCTCTTTAAAAAAATAAAGAATGTAAATTAAAAAAAAGAAAAGAAAAGAAAAGAAAAGAACTGGTTCTTCCAAGATCAACCCAGTTGATAAATGTCAAACTGATAGGGGTAAAAGACAAAATTTTCCCAAAAGCGAGAGACGCTCGAAAATACGAACAACTCAGCGTCTTCCTCTCAGGTAGTGTTATCCCTCCAACACTGTCTTTTACAAAGTTGTTTTGCCTTTCTGGTACCACTCTATCTTTTTTATTGGGGAGTTTGGCTCCTAACCAAAAATGTGTATTTTATTTTAATAGGCAATTACAAAGGTTTTATCTGGCAGAGCCCGTGGGGAAAAAGCCTCCCTGTCCACCCACACACCGCCAATGCGTTGCAATCTCCAGTGGGAGTTGCAATAAGGCTTTCGGACCTCCCTGGCTGGCCTTCCGCAGTATTCCAGCATTCCTAGCGCAGGGCCTTTTCTCGGAAACCGTTTTCTCAGTGGGTCTCTACAAAAGACCTTGCTCAAGTGCTTCTATCCAGAGCTCCCTATTTAGATGGTAGGGGAGAACCAAAAGACTCTTTTTCCTTCTGACTTAGTGCCGGCGCCTCGTCCATTCCCTTCTCTGCTGCCTTTCCTGCGGACCCTCAAGTACAGAATCCAGCAGAAGCTTTTGTTTCCCTGAGCATGACGGTACCCATGTCAATGCTAAACCTTCACACCTTACCCAATGCTATTCCAAGGGGAAAAATAGAAACGGAACGTGGCATTTTGGGTCATGTTAGCCTCTTACAGTGTTTTCTGTAAGTAATTAGAATCTTGGCTGTTACTTTCATGTGAGCTTATCCTAATCCGTCACTTGGACTCCCGACAGCACAGGAGGATCTCAGTTTAGCTCAATTCTTACTTTTTTTCTTTTCGGGTCATACCCGGCGATGCTCAGGGATTACTCCTGGCTCTGCACTCAGGAATTACTCCTGGCATTGCACAGGAGACCGAATGGGATGCCGGGATCAAACCCCAGTCAGTCACATGCAAGGCAAATGACCTACCCATTGTGCAATCACTCTGGCCCCAGGACCTCAATTTTTTTTCTTTCAATTCAAAAGTCATTTATTGATACAACATTCTTTAAAAAAAATTTTTTTTTTGTATTATACCACGGAGAGACATACAATTACAAAGATGTGCATATTTGGGTTTCAGCCATGCAGTATTCCAGCACCCATCCCTCCACCAGTGCCCATTTCCCACCACCAATGTCCCCTGATTCCCCCCACCCCAGGTCTGCATCTATGGCAGGATGGCAGGCACTTTAGCTCTTCTCTCTCTCTTTCTCTCTCTTTCTCTCTCTCTATCTCTATCTCTCTCTATCTCTATCTCTTCTTACATTGTGGCTTGCAATACAAACATTTAGAGGTTATCATGTATATGATTTCACTTACTTTTAATGTTCTGTCTAGGCTGGTATTATCATTTACAATAATTATTAATACACAGGGCCGGAGCGATAGTACAGCGGGTAGGGGTTTGCCTTGCATGCAGGTGACCTGGTGTTGCAGGACACCTAAAAGCCTAGGCCTCTGCATCTACCCTGGATTGCCTCCTGCAGGTTACTTCATAGATAGGGGGTAGTCTGAATGTGGCAGTCTTATCTGACCATGTTTTCTGTACTGGCTGGTATAAATATTCTCTCATGCTACCACAATCATCGTGGGTCTAGTTAGATCTTACCAGCATATTTGCCTGGCCACGTTGGATCTCTAAGTAATTAGACCAGAGAGAAATGCTGTTTGCCTCCAGATAAGCAAGCATGGCTCCCTGATAACTCAAAGGCAACTAAAATACAAAACTACCGTGAAGTAGACGACACTCTTGTGAAGGCTTGGAGAAATATTTAACTGGCATTAGTATTAGTCTTTGGTACAGAGACATGCCATCTCAGAAACCCCCTTCTCTACCCTATAAAGGCAATTCCAGGCAGATATTGGCTCAAGACATTAGGTGAGGTGTTGGGAGAAATTACCTGAGGGCATTTGATCCTTCCTGCCAGGGGAAGTTACATTTAGCTTATAGCTTCTCCCAGCTCTGCTAGGAGGCTTTTAATTAGCTCTGGGTCCTTATAAACAGCCAGATAGTCTCCTGAAGTTGCTACGTTTCTATAGAGCTATTTTCCTGTTTTCATCTCTAGATAGCCCAGCCCAAAATGGGCTGGGCTGGGGAGTTTGGGCGGATTTCTAGCTATAAAATAAGCTGCAAGAAAAAAGCAGCTCTCCCTCTTTTTCCCCCCTTTGCCATTTCGGCTTCCCTTGGTGTTTTGCTTCTCCATCCTCTCCATTCTCTGTTGGGCCTCAACACGTGGTGGCAGCCATCTTGGCCTACACCTGGCTGGAGCCTAGCTGGGAACCCAGAGTCTGGAGGTTTTCCCTGCTCTTGGATTGTATATTGGATCCTGTGATAGTAAAGCCCTTTTAAAACTGCATCGGATTCCTGAGTCTTCATCCATTCCCGCCAGCTTCAGAGGTAGAAGGGAACTCGCTTCCCGGCACTGTCGGGGACCCCAGCGGCACTCCCGACAACCTGGGTTCGATCCCTGGCATCCCATATGGTCCTCTGAGCACCGCCAGGAGTAATTCCTGAGTGCAGAGCCAGGAGTAACCCCTGAGTATTGCCAGGTGTGCCCCAAGAAGCAAAAAAAAATTATTAATACACTGTTCCTTTCTCTGTCTTACCTAACCTCTGACTCCCACACATTTGCAGTAGGTTCTACCCACTTACAAGGGTTCTACCCTCCTGATCCATGTTTCGTCTGGCCTTGGATATTGGGATCATGCTATTTTTTTTACACCCGGCAAATAAATGCAGCCATTCTATATCTGTCCTTTTCCATCTGGCTAATTTCACTCAGCATGATCCTTTCAATGTCCATTCATTTATAGGCAAATTTCATTGTGTAGATGTACCACAGTTTCTTTATTCAGTCCTCTGTTCTCGAGCACTCTGGCTGTTTCCAAATTCTGGCTACTGTGAATAGTGGTGCTATGAACATAGAAGTATAGATGGTGTTTCCACTGAGTGTTTTTGGCCTCCAAGGGGGTATATTCCCAGAAGTGATATTGCTGAGTCAAATGGAAGCTCAATTTCTAGTTTTTTGAGGAATAGAACCTCAATTCTTGATACTCACAAATTTTTAATATGTTTTCCAATTTCTACCAAAAAGTAAGGCTGCAAGGGGCTGGAGCGATAGCCCAGAGGGTAGGGCGTTTGCCTTGCACATGGCCGGCCCATGGCGGCCCGGGTTCGATTCCAGGCATCCCATATGGTTCCCCGAGCATTGCCGGGTGTGACCAAAAAAGCAAAAAAAAAAAAAAAAAAAAAAGGTAAGGCTTTGAGTATTTTGATCACTATCACTATCCTCCCATTGATCATCTATTTGCTAGAGTGGGCACCAGTAATATCTCCATATGTCCTGTCTCATGCTAGTAGAGCCCAAGGACATCTATTCACTCCAGGAACATAAAGAGCCTCAAACCATTATATTAGGTCATGGGAATGAACTAATATAATTGTTACTGGTATTTGGCATATCAAATAAAACAGGGCAGCTTGCCAGGCTTGCCATGCAGGTGGCATACCCTTGTAGTCACCTCTAAATATGAAGAAATCATTAAATTCATGGATCAATTTAGATGAAATGGCCACCATAACAAAAATCAAGTCTTCAAATCCATGAACGTGGTAAGTGTCTCCGTGTATTTTTAAGTTTCACATAATGACGTTAGCACACTATAGTTCTGCGTTTGTCTTAAGTGTATGTGTCTGTATGAACTTTGACAGATATTTCGGTTTCACTATTTTTGATAACGTGGAAAATTTTATTGTTTAATTTCAGTATCTGCTATTAGTAGTGTGTAAAAATAAGTGTTTAGAGATCTTGTATACAAAAACCTTGTTAAATTCATTATTTCTAGTAGTCTTTTGTAGAGTCCTTGTTCCGTTCCGAGCTAATGATAATGTCTATAAATTTTTACTTCTTCCTGTCAAATATGAATGTTCTTTCCTTTGTGACCTTTTGCATTGGCCAAAAGTCCCCATGAAATGCTGAGTAAAAGCTGAAAGAATGAACATCTCCTCTTTTCCTAATCTTAGAGTGTACACTGCCTCTCCAGCAAACATGGTGCTGTTTTTTGTTTTTAAATACACGCTTTTGCCTGGGAAAGGAACTTAACTTCTGTTCCAAGCTTGCTGATTGTTCTAATTAAGGATTATAAATTTTATAAAATACATTTTCTGCATCTTTTGAAATATACTTCCCCATTTTGTTGTCTTATGAAAAACTATATTTGAAAGTTTTTGGAATAATACATATTGAAAAGCCAAGAGAATTATTTCCCCTAATCAAGACAATAAAAATAATTTGGTTCCTTGTTATTCTTCAAGATGGTTAGTTATTTCTTAAATTTCAGATGAATATCACGATTTAAATTTGTCAAAGATTAGAAATTGAACTCCCATTTGACCCAGCCATGCCACTCCTAGGAATATACTCTGGGAAGCCAAAAATACGCAGCAGAAACACCATCCATACTTTAATGTTCATAGCAGCATTATTCACAATAGCCAGAATCTGGAAACAACCAGAGTGCCCGAGAATCGATGACTGCATAAAGAAGCTTTGGTACATCTACACAATGGAATACTATGCAACTGTTAGGAAAAAAGATGTTTTAAAATTTGCCTATAAATGGATGGACATGGAGAAGATTATGTTGAGTGAAATTAGCTAGAAGGAGAGAGACAGATATAGAATGACTGCATTTATTTGCATGACATAAATATATGTACATATTATGATATCAATATCCAAGGTCAAGTGAAACATGTATCAGGAGGTCTTGTCAAAGGTGGAAATTGCCACAAATGTGTGGGAGTCAGAGGCTCGATAAGACAGAAAATTTAACAGTGTGCTAACAATTGTCGAGGGTACTAATACCAACCTAGAACTGAGCATTAAGAGGTAAAAAGATACACATGACAACCCTTTAATGTATGTTCTGTAATCCATAGTCTGGAAGGGAAGGGAAAGAGAGAAAGAGAAAGGGAAAGAAATAAAGAACCTGCCATGGAGGCAGGCTGGGGGGGGGGGGGAGGGAACCGGGATGTTGGTAGTGGGAGATGGGCACTGGTGGAGGGATGGGTGCTGGAACACTGTATGACCAAAACCCAAATAAGAACTTTTTAATTGTATATCTTTTAATTGTATATCTCATGGTAGTATAATAAAATACTTTAAAATTTTGTTTGGTATTTTTTTATTCATTGTAGTCTTAAAGCTCAAGTTATAACATTTGATTCACTGACTGGCCCTTCGATCTTAATGACATGACATAATCATGACTTAATTATGACTCCAGTTTGTTCACATGTGGCTTCTGTCTTATGTGACAAGATGGCCCAGGTTCACATTGTCCATGTCCCTGACTCTGAAATCAGTCAATTCTCATAAAAGTTCTGGTTACTGTTAGAGGGAAACAATACTTAAAAGTCAAATACTTTAGTTGATAGGGTTATTTATTGCTACTAGGTTAGTCACGGTTACTAAACTTTTCAGGGACTGCAAGACATATAACCAGTTCAAGTACAGACCATGGTACTTTTACCTTAGATTTTCTTATATTTTGTTTCCTTTTTCCCACAGAGATAATCATGGTTTTCAGAGGACACAAGCAAGGGGCGGAATCCCCATTATTTATATATTTTATCTGACAAGTCACAAACCAGAGATGCATAGCATTAAAGCTATTTCTCAAACACAAAATAATTTTAAACTTTTTGTCATCTGTTTCTCAACATTCTTGCATTATTATTTATAGTTGGGCCTTACCACATTATCACAGCATAGAATCAGATCATACTGAGCCTCGTCCATGTAACACTGACTGAATCTCCGTTCTACAGGCAATTGTATCAAATTCTCACCAGCGCATAGTTTTGACAATGTCTTATGAATAATTTTTGAGGTTTGAAGCTTGTTTTCTAGTATATTTCTCAAGTTCTGTGAGGAAAAGTAAGTTCGGATGGATATAAAAATCCTCCTGAGGAGTATTCCCTCCCCCACTTTAAAGACAAGTCACTAAAATGTCTTGGATTTGGTTGTTTTGCTGGTCTACTCTTTCAACACATGATATAAAATGCTTTTTCACTTTCAAGTAGCTGCTCTTGCAATCCAGTTTCAGTGTTTGTTCTGTTTCCTTGACTTGGCTTCTCCACAGCAGCCCTCCAGTGGTAACTTCACCTTATTTCCTTGTGTAGCTTTGTGACCTTTGGACCCCATTTTTCAAATAAAGAAACTGATGATCAGATGGGTCCCTTCAGGTAAGGAAATGATGAAGACTGAAATTTGTTCAGACTAATTACATAATGAGCAAGGAGGGAGAGGCTGGAAGGACTCCTGCTCGCTTCCATTCTCAATGCTCACTTCTTTGCCCCACCTGACCCCAGTGCCAACTACAGCTTCTACACAACTGGACTTCCCCTGTCTACCTCAAGACTTTTCTTTCCATTCTCATGAGTCCTGACACCTTGCTCTTCAAAGAAAGACACAGTAGTATGAGCAAGAAGCTCCTTTAGGATTGCAGCAGCCGCGTTTCTTCAGGACCTACAAATGAGAATTTGGCTTTTTAAAATAAGATCCCAGGGCTGGAGCAATAGTCCAGTGGGTAGGGCATTTGACTTGCACGCGGCCGACCGGGTTCAATCCCCGGCATCCCATATGGTCTCCCGAGCACTGCCAGGAGTAATTCCTGAGTGCAGAGCCAGGAGTAACCCCGAGCATCGCTGGGTGTGATCCAAAAGGCAAAATAAAATAAAATAAAATAAAATCCCTAGGTGATTCTCCATGCCTGTTAAAATGTGAGGGAGCCCCGGGCTAGGGAAGTTCATCTAAAGGTTACTCTAGGTGGTTATTTTCGAGCTTTACTGCATGTAAAATCATCATGGATCGTTAAGAAATTGGGGATACCCAAACTACAACCCATATCTACAAACCCTTTCAATCTCTGGGTAGGAGCCCAGTTGTGATTCCAGTTTTAAAACTGTCCAGAAGTGCAGCTGAGTTGGAGGGAACTTTGGCCAGGATTCTTGGGCCCTCCGTACCAGAGAGTCTCTTAAGTTACAGGTGTGAGTGGCTGTGGTAGCTCAACAGGCAGAGCATGGCCAGGAGAGGGGAGTAGCCCCTGACCACTACTGGGTGCAGGTGTGGCGCTACACCAAAAAATAACAGAAAAGTAACAGAGGCCATTGGGTAAACCTAGGGCAGGGGGCGGAGCTTCTGCCTGCCTCAATTGGTCCCCAGCTGCCTCCTGGCGGCCATTCTAAGGCATTTGGGGAGCAATGTCCTGGCCTGCTGAGCTGTGAGTGGGACAAAGTAAGGAACTCAGAAGGGTTGAGGCAGGCGCCGCAGCTGCTCCTGTGGCCTTCCAGGTGGCCCCACACCTGGTGCAGCTGGGTAAACCTAGGGTTCGAGTGAGCCAGCAGCCACCCCACATGTGTGCCTGAAGCCCAGGCCGAGAGTTCCTGCAGATGTGGCCTTCTCCCTGGAGAACGCTGAGCGCGACCATATGGTCTACCTGTCCTGTGCCAAGCCCAGGAGCTCTGGTGGACCTGAAGGCCCCCGTGTGTTCTCCTGGGCTTTAGCCTCAGTGGAAATGGTGGGAGAAGCAGGGCTGAGGGCCTCCGATCTGTTGCGTGAACCAACTTGATTCTCAACCGGGCTCCGTTCAGGACATGCAAGCTTGGGTCTGACGACGGGTGCTTGGCACTGACAGGCGCTGAGCTCACTCCAGTTTGTAATTTACCGTCTTTCCTCCTTGGCAAGCCCCCAGCCACTGTTATCGCCTGCAGGTTGTGTGGGACTTGTCCTGGGCTCTGTGTGGGGTGCAGGCAAAGTCTGGAAGCAGCTGCCTCTGCCCCAAGGCATCAGGTTTTTATAGTTCACTTTTGTTTGTTGTGTTTGTTTTGTTTTGCTTTAATTTTTTCTTATTGAAGACAAATAGGTTTGCAGCAATATAAATGTGTATATTCTTTTGGGGTGTCGTGTCACCACACCAAGTCCACTGCCAGAGTGCCCTTATCTCTCCCTGCTATTGACCCTTTCAAACTGCTCCTTCCCATCAACTGATCCCCCACCCACCCATGTGGATTATGTGATCAGGGTCTAAGGCTTTGTTTTCATGGTTTCCCTACTTTGTTTTATTCTATTGTAGTTTAAGTCTATGTTTTTATTTGTCCTTTTGGGGACATAAAATGTCCTTTGGGGATGAGGGAAGTTGGGGGTGTGCTGGAGCCACTGCTAAGGGGTCGCTCCTGGGTTGGGGGGTCCCTAACTTGACTGTTCCAACCCTTTCAGCCATCTGTCTTCTTCACCCCCCAGTCTGCTTGTTTTTCCTGAAGCATTCTTCTAAGTACTATTGACAAGACATTTTAATTTTAATTTGGGGCACACTCAACGTTCCTCAGGCTCTATTGCTGGTTCCGTGCTCAGGAGTGATCCCTGGCAATACTTAAGAAATTGTGTGTGGTGATGGGGATTCAAGCCAGGGTGGGCTACATGCAAGGCAATATTAGCTTAACTCCTGTACTGTCTCTTCGGCCCTGACAAGGTGTTATGTTTTTTTTAAGCACATGCCAAATCAAAATCGTCATTAAAACATTGGAATAACCCACCACTCAGCTCCAGATTCTTGAGCTTCTCTTTATTTTTCTGTCAGTCTCGGGATCCAGGGAGCATGGGACTCCTCGATGAGACCTGCCCAGTGAACGCAGCTCCAAGGCTGAGCAAGCCTTACCTCTCCACCCCCAGTTGAAGGGATCCTTCTCCCCCAAAGGATGGTCACAAAGCATCATTCCTCAGAGGAAGGGCTTCAACAACCACGCCAAGACCCCAACTTCATCTGGAAGGAACCAATCATCCATTATCCACCTCTCTTCACTGACCTCAGACTAGTAGCGCCCCTGGGGGTGCTCTAAAATGTAGGCAGTTGAGTTCTGACACCAACGAAGAAGTGAGCAGTGAAATCTTAGCTGTGTGGTGGGGAGAGGGGCAGGGGTGGGCTAGAGGCAGGGTAGGGTACCTAATTAGCTCTAGCTAAATAGTCAGTGGAGGAAAAGCACCCCACGGGAAGTCACTGACAAGTGGAGAAACGGCATGTAGGTTCTCTAGTAACCCTGCAAGCCTCTTATGAGGGGAGCTCCTGTTTTTTTTTAGGGGGAAGCGGGGTGACTTGGGCCACACCCAGCAGTGCCCAGAGGCTACTCCTGGCTCGGATCACTCCTAGCAGGTTTAGGGGACCATGTGGAGTGCCAGCTTGGAATGGAACCCTGGTTCGCCACACGCTAGGCAAGCACCCTAACCATTATGCTATTTCTCTGTCCCTAAGGTGAAATCCATAAACCCTTTAAAATCCAAGGGAGGAGAGCCCCAAGTCCCACTCTCTTGTCTGCTTACCAATGTGATAGCTGTTCTCCTGGGAGCTGGCTGAGCAGTGCCAACCTCCACCTACTCTCCCAGACCCTCCTGGATCCAAACTTCAGTGATTTGGGGCAGTCACACTCAGACCCACAGCACTGCTGAGAACACCAGGCAGAAGCGGAACTTGTACAGGCAGAGGTGTTGGGTTCCAGAGGGGACTCTAGTGGTACAGCCTGTATCTGGACATGAGTAGGGCAGCTTTAATAGGTGAGTGTGCCCATGAGTGACCTGGGCACTAAGTCGGGGCCAGGGGTGGCATTACAGGCTCAGGAACTATTCCTGGCTTTGTACTCAGGAGTGACTTGGCGGTGGTCCGTCCAGGAGGCTCAAGCCTACACCCAGATGTGCCACATGCGTGGTGACACCTCATCTGCAGTATATCTCTCCAGTCCCAAGACTTTCTTTTTTTTTTTTTTTTTTGCATCACACCTGGCAATGCTCAGGATTTGCTCCTGGTTCTTTGATGAGGTATTACTCCTGGAGGTGCTTGGGGGACCATATGGGATGCCGGGGATCGAACCCCATCAGCCGCTGTGCTATCGCTCTGGCCCCCTAATTTTTTCTTATTTGGGATCCATACCTGGCTGTGCTCAGAGGCTATTCCTGGCAGTTGCTGGAGTGGGGGTCACTCTTAGCAATACCCCAATGACACGAAGAAAGCAGAGCTTGAACCCCTGGCCTCCTGCAGCAAAGCAGGTAGTCCTTTGTTCCCTCTCCTGGGCCCAAGACATTACTTTGTTTCTAGGTTTAAAAAAAGTTCAGTTCTATTTCTGAGTCCTGAGAAGGAATTCTTTTCTTTATTTTATTTTCTTTTTTTGCTTTGTCTTCATTTTTAGTATTAGTGTGTTCCTGTGTTTTCATTGAGATCATTTAAAGATTTAAACTTTCTTGAGAAGTAAAATTTAACTTCGTGCTCTTATGCATGAAATTATAACCCCAACCCCATTTTTCAAGAGGGAGAGAGACTAGATCATGTGAAGCTTTATTATATTTTTTGTATGCATAGTTCAAGGTCAGGTCAGCTTAACAAAACTTGATATAAATTGAGTGTTTCCTTTTTACTTAAGATCATATTTTACACTTTAAACTACATGCTTATTCCACAAGACCACAGCAAATATTATACTCAATGGGGAAAAAACTAAAAGCTTTCTCTCTAAGGTCAAGCACAGACAAGGTTACCCACCCTCACCACTTCTATTCAATATAGTACAGGAAATACTTGCCATAAAATTAGGCAGGAAAAAGGTACTAAGGGCATCCAAACAGGAAAGGAAGAAGACAACCTCTACTTACAGATGATATGATACTATGCTTAGAAAATCCTAAAGACTCACAAAATAAGATCCTAGAAACAATAATTTTGTATGGTAAAGTGACAGGCTAAAGAATTAATATGCAAAAGTTCTTGGCTTGCCTATATGAAAATAGTGAAAGAGAAGATAGAGAGATTTTTTAAAAAAATCCCATTCACAATAGTGCCTCAGAAATCAAGTATTTCAGAATTAGCTTAACTAAGAGGTGTAGAACCTACAAAGAAAACCACAAAGAAAATCACAAAACACTACTTCAAGAAATAAAAGAGAACACAAGGAAATGGAAACACATTCCCTTCCAATGAACTGGGAAGATTAATATCATCAAGGTGAAAATACTCCCAAAAGCCTTGTACAGTGCAGTCCCTATAAGGATACCCATACCACTTTCCCAAGAAATAGATAAAACACTCCTGAAATTCATATGGAACAATACCCCCTTCCCCAAATAACTAAAGCAATTCTTGGAGAAAAGACAATGGGGAAAATCACATTTTCCGACTTCAAACTGTACTACAGAGTGATAGTAATTAAAACAGCATGGTACTGGAGTAAATACAGACCCTCAGATCACTGGCATAGAGTTGAATATCCTGAGACAGCTCCTCAGGTATATGATCACTAATCTTTGATTAAGGAGTCAAAAATATGAAAGTGAGCAAGGAAATCCTCTTCAACAAATGGTGCTGGGAAGAAATTCCCCATGTCAGAAACTAAAGACATCATCAAGGATGAAATTCCACTGATCAAGCAAGTGGAAGCAAAGATAAACAGATAGGACTGCATTAAATTAAGAAGCTCTGCACCTCAAAAGAAATGATGACCAGGATACAAAGACAGAACACAGAATGGGAGAAATCATTTGCCCACCATTCATCTTATAAGAAGTTAATATCAAAGATATATAAGGCACTGATAGAACTGTACAAGGACAAAAACCCAATGCCATCCAAAAAATGGGGAGGAGATGAGCAGAACCTCCTCAAAGAAGAAATCTAAGTGGCCGAAAGGTCAATGAAACATATTCTGCATCACTTATTATCAGATGCAAATCAAATCAGCAAATGAGATATCTCATGTCACCGAGATTGGCACACATCCAAAATAACAAGAACTGTCAGTGTTGGCATGGATGCAGAGAGAAAAGGGACTCTCATCCACTGCTGGTAAAATATCAACTGTCCAGCTTCTTTGGAAAACAAGATGGACATTCCTTTAAAAAAAAACCTAAGAATTAAGCTTCCATTTGACTCAGCAACTCTACTTCTTGGACTATATACTGAGATCCCAAAAACAAAACAGAGAAAAGACATTTACACCGCTATGGCCCTTGCAGAACTATCCACTGGGCAAACTATGTATTGTTTTGGCTAATTTTTTTCTTTTGCTTTTTGGGTCCCACCCAGCAATGCTCAAGGGTTACTTCTGGCTCTGCCCTCAGGAACTGCTTTTGGTGGTGCTTGGGGGACCATATGGGATGCCAGGGATTGAACCCGGGTCAGCAGCATGCAAGGTAAACACCCTATCCCCTGTGCTGTCGCTCCAGCCCTGTTTCGCTATTGTGTCCAAGAATAGGTGATTCAATAAAGAAACTGTGGAAATGCAAAGAGAAAAATAAACACAGTAGCCTACAGCTCAGAGATAATCAATTTCTGTTTTAGCATATTTCCTTTAAAGCATTTTATTTCTGCTCATGGATATAACTAATGTGTGTGCATAGATAAAAACACATTTTAATGACATTATATTACACTATGGTGATCAAGCTACAGAAGTGGAGGCATTGTACTCACTTTCAAACGAAGCTCAGATGTTGAAAATTGATGTTGCCCCAGAAGCTCTGAAAAGTTTCTTTACCAGGAGGCTTCCTGGGTAGAGGAGAAGAGCCTTCTCAGGAGATCCGAGTCCATAGAGCTTGGTGGGGTTTGTTGTGTTGTTGAGAAAGTGAGGCTGGATGAAGGATCCTGAGCGCAGACCAGACTTGGCAGTTTGACCTTCCCACCCATGCCCAGGGCGGGTGCACGGCTCTCTCTCATCAGCCTGCCCACACCAGCATGGGAACAGAAAGGGGACTACAAAACTGTTGCAGCTGGGACCAGAGAGATAGTACCTTGGGGAAAGTGTTTGCCTTGCAGGCAGCTCACTGGCGCTCAATCTCCAGCACCCCATATAGTCCCTGGAATTCTGTGCTAGGAATGATCCCCAGCATAGAGCCAGGAGTAAGTCCTAAGCATCACTGGGTGTGCCTCTACCTGCAAGACAAATAAAGTTGTTCTTAGCTAAACCTCAATCCCAAAGTTAACTCTTTCTGATTTGTACATTTTCACATCTTTGTTGCACTTACCATTGTGTTTGGGGGAAGGGCAGCCTGAACTGCATTAACATCAATGTTTCACAGCAATGCTGGGCTTTCCCTGGAATGGACCCTTTATTTACCCTTAGTCCAGAAGAATGTGTGGCTTTCAAACAATGCTTCACTTTTTTTTTTAATGCTTCACTTTTCATGCAAGATTAACAATTTGGGGGGGTGGTGCGGGGGTGGGGGTGGCGGGGTGAGAAAAAATGTCTTACATATCCAGAAGGACTGCACCATTAGAGTTAAAAAATGCACAGGGACCTGAAGTGGTCCTCCAAGGACCGCCAAGAGTGATCCCTGAGCACAGAGACTGGAGTAAGTCCTGAGCACTGCTGAGCATGACCCCCAAAAAAATAAAAACAAACATAAATTAATGTATAATGAATGTGCCGCTGGCTCGTGGAAGAGAACAGATAATTTTCTTATTGGTGAGTTTAGTAATCGCATTTTTGATGAATGCACATGACTCTCCACAGTATATGCACAGTATGACTTCAGTCTGTATGAGTCATTTCTCCAATCTGCTTTTAAATACAGTCTGAAACAATGTAGGGATTTATAATCCTACCGTCGGAGTGCACGCCTTGTGACAACAAGAAAACTCAAGTCAGCTTCAAAGGGGGGAGCACAATTCACTGCAGGGCGATGGGCTTTTTTTTTTCGTCTCTGATGGAGCCTGAGCCAACATCTTTAACGACCGAAGACAGTTCTCTGTAGTCATCTTTTGCATCAGATTATGCAAATGTAGACACAGCTTTGAAGAGAAGTTCTGGTACAGAGATGTCAAGAGAAGGTCAGGTTCTGGAAAAACTGGCCTTGTGACAGGAGGCCAGTTTATGTCCGTGTGTGTTCTTTCTGGGTCTTTCAAACGAAGACTCTCACCATGCAATCTGCCAGTCGAAGATTTAATTAAGGGCCTGAGGAGTGATTGAGTCTTGATGTTGATCTCTGAGGCCGGCTTGCCCTGTGTTAGAGCAACTTGCTCTGTTGAGACAGAGGTGGGAAAGAAATCTGCTTTCAGATCAAAGGCCTACTGAAAACCGTCTTGGAATAGACCAGGAAGATGAGAACAAATGGAAATATTCTCATTTCCAGGTTTAAAAAAAGTACTTTTTTTAAAAAAGTACTTTTAAATTTACCTCCAAATTACCATAAATATTCTACCCACCCTTCTGAAAGAGCCCCACAGAGTAATAAGAATATAGCGCCCGCATGGCAGAGCCTGGCAAGCTGTCCAATGCGTGTTCGATATGCCAAATCCAGTAACAAAAATGTTTATTTTCCTGACCCCGAAAGAGACCTTAATATGGCAGCAGTAAGAAAGGCGAACAAGCAGTGCCTGATAAAATTTCACAGCCGTCCTAGGCTGCCAAAACGAAGGGACTAAAATGACTGTACTTTCAATGCACGTACGCTGGCATCGGAAACATATATTGAGGATCTGATGCTGCAAGCGCAAAAGATCAAGTACGACATCATTGGTCTGACTGAGACGAGGAGGCGTCAGTCGCATCATGCTGTATTTGACACCGGAAAAGAATTGTTCCTTGGAACATGTGACGAAAAGAGGCGTCGGTGGCGTTGGTGTCCTTGTCAACATGAACATGGCTGTCAACATTGATTCATTTGAATGCCTAACAAACTGAATAGGACGATTACACTTGAGGAGATGTGGCCCACTGCCAGCAATTTCTGTCTTCATTGTCTATGCACCAACATCCACATACAAAGAAGATGAAATTGAGAAATTCTACATGGAACTGGAGGAGTTCTATAAAAAAGATCACACCTTCTACAAGATCATAGTCGGTGATTTTAATGCCAAGATAGGACCGAGAAGATCGGCTGAAGAACTCCACATTGGGACCCATGGCCTAGAATGGAACGAACAGGGTGAGAGACTATCTGAGTTCATCATGTCCACCAAGACTATTCATGGGAACTCACAGTTTCAGAAGGCTGAAGCGAAACGTTGGACATGGGAATCTCCTGGAAGACAGTTCCACAATGAAATTGACCACATCATCTTCAATCGACAGTTTTGTCTGACTGATGTTGCTGTTTTCCACAAATTCCAAACAGGATCGGACCACCGTCTCCCTTCGTGCGAAATTCTACTTCCCGCAATGGGGAGAAAAAGCTGCAAAGTTTAAGAAGAGAACTCCCAGAACGACCACCAACTGGGAACTCTTTGGCACCATTGCAGCAACATGGGAAGATACCATCATTGACGATATCGATGAAGAATACAACCAACTGGTTCAGCACCTCCATGATTGTGCGCAGAATGCTGAGAGAGAGAAAGACACAAAAGGACGCTGGTCTTCAGAAATTCTTGTGCTCATTCTCCAACGTGGCAAGGCGCGAGCCTCAGGAGACCAAATGCTAACATCCAAGCTTGCTAAACAGTGCAGAGAAGCGATAAAGAAGACCTCAAAGACAGAAGAGCAGAAATACTGGAAGATGCAGCAGAGGCTGGGAAAAGCATTCGCACCGCCCCGCCTGTCCTTCGCCAACTATAAGACCAAGATGACTGCCCTCCGACGCCCTGATGGATCTATCACATCTTCCAGAAAGGCAATGGAGAAGATTATCCAGGACTTCTACTCAAATCTTTTTGATAGCCACCTGCCCACATACCAAATTCCACAGTATGGATATGTCATTCCCAATGTTCTCCCTTCTGAAATCCGACATGCCATCTCATTGGTAAAGAAGGGAACAGCACCAGGCCCAGACAAAGTCAGACCCGAACACTTGAAGAATCTGCCATCAGTACTCATCAATACACTAGCTCAGCTCTTCACACGCTACCTGTCCGAATGCAAGGTGCCCTCCCAAAGGAAAACCAGCAGGACAGTTCTACTGTTCAAGAAGGGAGACATTCACGACATCGGCAACTACCGCCCCATCTGCCTGTTGTCCGTCATCTACAAGCTGTTTACACGAGTCATCCTGAACAGGATTAGCAGAACACTAGATGAAGGACAACCATGCGAGCAAGCAGGTTTCCGGAAAGGATTCAGCACAATCGACCATATCCACACAGTAACCAAGCTCATTGAGGTTTGTAGGGAGTACAAGATGCCGCTCTGTCTCACATTCATTGATTTACAGAAAGCCTTTGATTCTGTGGAGACTGAAGCAGTCATCGAAGCCCTAGTCAAACAGGGCGTTCAAACCCAATACATAAAGATTCTTCGTGAGCTGTATTACGGATTCACCACCAGGATCTCACCATTCTACAAAGAAGTGATCATTGATGTCAAAAGAGGGGTTCGACAGGGTGATACCATTTCACCAAAACTCTTAAGCGCCACCCTCGAGAACATCATGCGACAGTTAGAATGGGAAGGAATGGGGAGTGAAGATAGATGGTCAGCAACTACACCACCTCCGCTTCACTGATGACATCGTTCTAATAACACCAAACATTAGCCAAGCAGCACAAATGCTGGCTGACTTTGACAGAGAATGTGGAAAGATAGGTCTACAGCTGAATCTGAAGAAAACTACGTTCATGAGAAATGAACTAGTTCCTGAGGCCCCATTCACTCTCAATGGAACAAACATCTCTGAATGCAGCAGTTATGTGTACCTAGGTCGAGAAGTTAACATGATGAACGACCTAAAACCTGAGCTGCGCAGGAGGAAGAGAGCGGCATGGAATGCCTTCAAAGGCATCGAAGAAATAGCTAAAAAGGACAAAGAACCTCCGGCTCCGGGCACATCTTTTTGACTCCACAGTTCTCCCTGCATTAACATACGCCTCAGAGGCGTGGGCCCTACTGAAAGCAGGATGAGAATGCTATTCGGGTCTCCCAGAGAGGAATCAAAAGAGCTATGCTTGGAATATCACGCCTCACTCAAGTGAGTGAAGGAATCCGGAGTTCTGACCTCCGTCGCTATTCCAGAATTAGGGACGCTGTCTAGTTTGCCAAGGCTTCGAAAATCAGATGGGCTGGACATGTAATGCGATTTGGAGACAACCGCTGGACTAGAGTCATTACCGACTGGATCCCATGGGATGTCAAAAGATCACGTGGCCTCCCACCTACAAGATGGTCAGACTTCCTTGTTAAGACCCTGAAGGAACGGTTTGAGGCTCTTCATATTCCTGAATCAACTAGATGCCATTGGGCTACATTGGCACGTGATAGGGTCCAATGGAAATGTTACTGGTGCCCGCTCGAGCAAATCGATGAATAACGGGATTCAAGTGATCAAGTGAAAAAAGTACTCAAAAAAGAAATCATTGGGGGCGGGAGCGATAGGCCCAGCGGGTAGGGTGTTTGCCTTGCACGCAGCCGGCCCGAGTCGGCCTGGGTTTGATCCCCGGCCTCCCATATGGTCCCCTGAGCACCGCCAGGAGTAATTCCTGAGTGCAGAGCCAGGAGAAACCCCTGAGCATCGCGCGGATGTGACCCAAAAAAAAAAAAAAAATAAAAAGAAACCATTGGGTAGAAATATTAGCCAATCCTATTTGTTCCTTTAGAATGCACAAGAACTTGTCATCCCTGAGAAAGAAAGTGGGCACACCTTCTGAACTGAAGTGTAAATACTGGCAACACGGTGTCAAAATACGAGCTAGGTGGGGAAAGATCAAACTGGAGGCTGACCAGGTTGAGTGCCTTGAGCAGATCCCCTCACCCCAGCTCCTCACCAGGTTAACTTAGGGAAAGCTACTCGTGGTCCACTCAACGAGCAGGATTCAGCAGCTATGGCAGAAAGGCTTCTGGTAACTGCTCCTAGGTGCAGGAACTTGTCCCCCAACTTCTATACCCCCGTTATCTGGGACCCAAGTTAGAGTTGGACTCATGCTCCTTCGCCTCAGAAGGCAGAACCCTCAGGCTGACAACCCTGTGTGTCCCCTGATGGAATCTGAGTTCACTCACTCACTCTGGTGTCCCTCCCTGGGTCTCTCCTGGGGGCCTGATGGCAGGCAAACAGAGCCTGCCTTGCAAGCATGAGGCTGAGAGCTGGGTCCCTTGCACCACCACCCTTGTCCAAGTACAATTCTGACGACCCTGCTGCTTGGTCAAGGATCACAGCAAAATCTTCACATTGTAACCAAATGTGTGCGTGCCCGCAATCTAAGTGTGTTACCACTAGGCCAGAGAAATTCTCCAGGGGTTGAAGTTCTTACCTTGGGGGTGACAAAGCCTGGTTTGTTCCCTGGCACCTCATATGAACTTCCAAGATCACCTGGAATGATCTCTGAGCACAGAGCCAGGAGTAATCCCCTGAGCACCACCAGTGTGGCCCCAAAGACAAGGCAAAACACGTGAAGAGGCTCCATCACTTGCACCACTGTGCACAAGTCCCACAGCCAAATGTGTACAAACCTGTCCTTTGCAGAAAAATTAAAGTGAAAGAGAGGCAAGGTCATTGTCTCTCTCTGTCTCCTGCCCTCAATAAGAACTCTAGCATTCTGTGCAGGGAAGTAAGGAACCAGAAAGAAGATTCACACCAAGCTGGCGCAGGGACAGGCCCTCGCCTTTCTCCACCTAGGCTGGAAACAGGCTATCATGATCGCAGCAGAGCAGAAACTACTGGGAATCTGTGAGTCCTAGGCCAGAGAGATAGTACAGAAGGTAAAGTGCTTATCTTGCATGCAGCTGACTGACTTTGACCTCCAGCAAACCATATGGTCCTCCAAGCACACTGTCAGGAGTGATTCCTGAGTACAGAGCTAGTATTAAACCCTGAGTATTGCCAAGAATGACCCCAAAACAAAATAAATTTAAAAAAAGATTTTAAAAAATTTAAGAATCCAGGGCCAGAGTGATAGTGCAGTGGGTAGGGCACCTGCCTTGCACATGGTTGATTCGGGTTCCATCCCTGGAATCCCATATGGTCCCCCAGCACCACCAGGAGTAACCCCTGAGCATATGTGGCCTCAAAAAAAACATTAAATCCAGAGTTCTCTGTAGCCATAAGCGGCTTCCCTCTGAAGGTGTGTGAGGCTGTGTCTTGCTGGCATCTTTGGACTCCTGAGAGGGGGATCCTAGGATAGATTAAATGTTTTTGTCTAAACCTCTTATCTCCCTGCACTTGGCAAGAGTCCAGGAGCCCTGCCCTGGCTGGCCTCCTCCTCACCATCCTACCATGCTAGGTACCATGCTACCAGCAAATCCCTGGGATGGAAAAGATCAGGGAAAAGCCCCACCTGAACCCCCAACTACACCAGGAATCCTGCAACAGAGTTTGGTGCATGTGTGCCTTGGTGTCATTCTCAAGGACTTGGTGCCTGCCTCGGTTTCCTTCCACTTGACTGTTTCCCTCCAATAGCCTCTGGCGGTGATACAGTGTGGGCTGTGTGTGGTCCTATTAGCTCCTGGCTTTAAGCAGGGCCATTCATGGTGATCTGAAACTTGAAGTGGGCTCCATGATCTTCTGAAGACATAAAACTGCAAACTCTAGACCAAAACAACATGTTCTCAGCTGCTTTTTATTGCTTAGATGGCAGTTTGCGTCCTAGGACAAAGCACTCCCTGAGTTTATGAGGACAGAATCTCGCTCTGCTTTGGGAAACATCTGTTTGTCTCTTTAGAGAGAGGAAGATAGTCTGGTTAGAAAAATCTGGGCTCAAACCCTGCTTATGGTATCTCCAGTAAAGGACACACACTAATCATGGCCACCATTCATGAAACCCCAACACTGTGCCAAGAGCCATGTTAATTCTGGAGCATTGTTCTCCCCAGGACCCCCATCCACCCCAGGAGACAAGAGTATCACCCCACTTCACCTCTGCTAAAACTGAGGCTCAGTGAGGGGATTTGACCGAGGTCACACTGCGGGTCAGAGGTGCCTGTTTGCCCTTCCACTGTCTTATTTCCCAACCCCCTCAGATATTTTTTGGCCATTGTAATGCCCAAGCTCTGCACCTTCCCAAAGTGCCTCTCTCAGGGACAAAGAGTTCTACTGCTGAAAAGGAGGAAGCTATTTCTCCCCAGTAGGACCTTTTTAAAGGTGTTTCTAGGGACTGGAGCAATAGTACAGCGGGTAGGGTGCTCGCCTTGCACATGACAAACCTGGGTTTGAGTGTTGCCATCCCATGTAGTCCCCCAAGCATGGCTAAGAGTAATTCCTGAGTGTAGAGTCAAGAGTAACCCCCTGAGAACTGACAGGTGTGTCCCCAGAACAAAAAAAAATTAAATTAAAAGTTTTGTAACTTTTAAAAACTAAATTAAAAAAATAAAATTAAAAAAAGGCTTCTCGGGCTGAGGAGACAGCTCAGGAGCATGGCTTCTCCTGTCTGAATCTCCCAGCACCGTCAGGAGTGGTGGTGTGCTCAGAATCACAGAACCTGCAGTAAGCACTGCTGGCTGTGGCCCCGAACAGGAAGGGCTCTCACGGACAGTACTGCTAATATAAGTGTTAAAGTGCTTGCTAGGGACGTGTCCAACCTGACTTGATCCCTGGCTTAGTCCTCTGCACAACCACAGCTAGTGACACCCCCAAACACATAAGCACCTCTATGTGCCCCAAACAAACCCCCAAATAAAATCTTTTACAGCAAGATAAAGCTTACCAAACTAGGCTGGCTAAGGCTCCAGAAACCAAGGACACCTCGGTGAGGGCCCCCCATAATGCAACAGGGCAGGCAACACCGTGTCATAGCACACAGCCCTGAACGTGTCAACCTTCCCCTGAGGCTGATGTAGGTGACAGTGACACATGTCTCCAGTGCATCCAGCAGACGCAGTGGGACCAGGACTAGAATGAGGACTGGAGTCCAGACTGGGGAGACGAGCACCCCACAGTACTTGTGTCTGTGGTGGCTGCACCAGGGCCAAGTGGGGGCATCTGCACAATTAGCATTGCTTGGCTCAGTCAGCACCGCTGTCACTTTCTCTGCCCAGCATTACTTGGGTTCCGGGTGGTCACCAGCTCTCCAGACCTCCCCTGGATATTCCCAATTGTCCTTGGTTCTGAGCTGCAGTGACTGGGGCCCCACTGAGTTCTCAGGCAGGCAGCGGAGACAGGACTGAAGGAAAGAGCTGCGGGGTTGCTTAGGAAACTGAGAGCAGCCCTTCCTGTGATTCAGCCTCAAGGACAGCATCCCTGACTCACTGACAGTGTGTGCCTGTCAGAAGGTTTGGAAAGCAAAGGAAATGTAGTTCTTCTGGGTTCCGGGGCAGTCTGGCTCACACCTGGGAAGACAAGCTTTGTTGCTGGGGTGCTAAGATTTCAGCTGTGGTGTGTGTACCCAGCAGCCATGAAAACTGGGTTCGATTTCAGGTACCATGAGTGTCCTTGACAGTCACAAGGGTAAAGTTTCAAGGCCCCCACGTTGGTATCCGGTGCCCTAAGGACTCTGGTATTGGGTATCCAGTCACCCGAGCAACTCTGAATCCTCAGGCTTCTCTGGAATCACTGGACCAGTGAACTGAGAATCACTAGCCTGGATTATGTTTTCACAAAAACAGAGAGAGAAGAAAGAAAGAGAGGGAAGGAAGGAAGGAAGGAAGGAAGGAAGGAAGGAAGGGAAGGAAGGAAGGAAGGAAGGAAGGAAGGAAGGAAGGAAGGAAGGAAGGAAGGAAGGAAGGAAAGGAAGGAAGGAAGGAAGGAAGGAAGGAAGGAAGGAAAGGAAGGAAGGAAGGAAAGGAAGAAGGAAGGAAGGAAGGAAGGAAGGAAGGAAGGAAGGAAGGAAGGAAGGAAGGAAGGAAGGAAGGAAGGAAGGAAGGAAGGAAGGAAGGAAGGAAGAGGAAGGAAGGAAGGAAAGGAAGGAAGGAAGGAATCCTTTGTTGATTTCCTCATTGGTCTTCACTGGCCGTGGCTCACTGAGGGTGTGGCCCCCAGACAGCTGGGCGTCTTTTCAGTGTTCACATGGGTGCAGGTAACCCATTGACAGCAAGTGTCCAATCTGCTCCAAGGGCTGTGACCAGGCTTCCTGCAGTGGCCCCTGTCCTTAGTACTTTCAATACAACAAAGAGTGCCCAGAGACTCTCTCGTGGGTCCAGTAGCACAGCTATAGTTCAGGTATTTTTGCTTGATTTGACTTTGGGGCCCCACCCAGTGGTGCTCAGGCATCATTCCTGGCTCTGTGCTCTAGGACTCTAGGATCACTCCTGGCTCCGTGTTTGGGCATAATTCATGGCTCTGTGCTCCAGGATCACTCCTGGCTCTGTGCTCCGAGAGTCCTGGAAGGCTGGTGAGAGGGACACAGGCAGTGCAGGAGACAGAACCTGAGCAGGTCTTCAAGAGCCTGTGGGGGCAAGAGTCGTCATGTCATATACTGGCTGCAGGGCCAGGTGATCACATTAGCCCCACTCAAGCCCATTTTTCATACTGACAGGACACAGTGGGCCTCGCCAGCCTAGTGAGGAGGGATGGAACATGAGGAGAAGCAAGAAACGCCTGGTGTGGGGGAGCCACTCGGTCACTCAAACTATTGCCTATCTCTGTGGAATGGCCTAGGAAACATGCCCAGGTGATCCTGGAACTAAAGGCCAGAGTGGGGACAGCAGGACAAGAGCAGTTTCTGGCCCACAGCACAGGCAAGGCCGCACCCAGGAAAGTGGGAAGCACCTTGGGTGTCACTGAGGGAGGCCGGCGTAGCTCTTGGTTCCTGGGGTCTTAGAGGCCAGCTGGAGCCTGGGTTGAAATAGTAGTGAGTCCTGGGTGGGGAGGCTTTGTGGGGGGTGGGGTGTAGGTGTCCCAAGCAGTGCTCAGGGGATCCAGTGTGATATTTGACCATCAGGGCTCCGTGACTCAGTGCTCAGCAGGCGGAATTGGCACTGCATTGGCGTAGCGGTGCTGGAGGCTTCAGGGCCAGACACAGAACGTGGGGCCTTGTGTGCATTCGCCCCGCAGTTTTGCGTCAACTCCCCGTTCCCTTGAGTGCTAACATTTGTGCCAAGAGCCAGCAGGGAGCCACATGGGTCCAGCAGGCAGCGGAAAGCCTCCTCCGGCCCCTTCCTTCCTCAGCACGGCCTTGATGACACCCGGCTTCCTTGCTACTTGAACTCTGCGCTTTGGGGTTTTTGATTACTTTGGCTTCATAGGATTCATAGTTCCCCTTATTGTTTAGGAGGAGCTGGTGTGTCTCTGAATGGGATCCTCACTGCCAGCTCGCCCCTGCCCAGGGGAGGTTCCAGAGCTGCACCAACACCCTGGTTTGACAGTTAAGCAGCAAATGGCCTGGGGAGATTATCTGGCACCAGGGAGAAAGGCCCCTTAACTCCACTGCAGCCACCTGTTCACGATGAATCACAAGAGTCCCTACATGCCTCCTCTGGCCGCCAGAGGAAATGAGCCCGGGGCACCCTTCCAGGCCACCAGAGGCTGAGGGGTTACATGCCCTTCCACCCCCTAAAACACCCCATGGAGGCCCAATGAGACCAGGAGGCAGGGCTTCTCCAGAGGAGGCAGCAGCTGAGGGATTCTTATGTTCATTTTTTGGGGGTCCCACACCCTTGGGGGTTCCACCAGCAGTACTCAGGAGCTCCTGAGCAGTGTCCCAGATCAAACTAAGGTCAGCCTTTTTGCTAGGCAAAAAGCTTACCTGCTGTACTATCTCTTCCACCTTCCTGGCTGCTTTGAATGCAAGAAGATTAGAGCCAATTGCAAGGAGGAGAATGAGAAGCAACATACAGACGTAGTTCAGGGCTTAAGGCACTCACCTTGCATCCCAACCAGCCCAGTTATAATTCATGGCACCACTGAGCACTTGACAAGTTGCCGGTTCCTGAGCACAGAGCCAGGAATAGCTACTGAGCACCCTGGGTTGAGTCAAGCTGATGTTGGCAGTGGCTGGGGGACACCCCTCAGGAAGTCCTGCCCAGAGAGCTGAGATTTGTCTTTAGTGCAGTGAGGATCCAGGCTCAGAACCAGCTTCTCCAAGTGCCAAGATGAGCGGCACAAAGGAAACAAGGCTCTGCATGTCTCAAGCACATGGAAACTTCGTTTGCCCAGAGCGTGTGACTAGACTCCTGCCCAAAGGCTGGGTGGCAGTGGAGAGTTGCAGAGCACAGGGCCTTGCCTATGCCTGGGCCCCAGGGGGAACACCACACACACACACACACACACACACACACACACACACACACACACACTCGTAAGGCATATTGTGAATGTGGCCCCAAGTGTGAAATGTCCTGACACTGCGTAGGTCTGGGTGCCTCCAGCCCCTCTCCTGGCTCAGCTAACCTACCTCCCTCCAAACACATACCTGTAGAGTTGGCACCTGCTCAGGAAACAAGAGGTCTGGACAATGGGAGCACATCTCTTGGGAGGAGGGCTGGTGAGAGCACAGCTGGTGGGAGGAGGAGTGATGGGGGCACAGCTGGTGAGAGAGCACAGCTGGCGGGAAGAGGGCTCATGGGAGCACAGCTGTGAGAGGAGGGCTGGTGGAAGGAAGTTTGATGGGAGCGTGACTGGCCTGAGGCAGCTCCCTGAACCCTCAAGGGGTGATTGTGGAGAGGATTCTATTGTCCTTCTGCCACCTCAGCCTGATTGCAAGCAAACAGGGAACTAGGAACCCAGTTTGGGCTGATACTTCAGCACCTCCCCAGATATCGTGATGACCTTTGACCTGGCTCAGTGGGTGCGGAGCATCTGCAAGTTGCTCAGAAGCCAGCCTTGCATAATCCACCCCTTCCTTGAGTTTGAATCTGGCTCTAGTGCTGACCACTGATACTGCTATGGGCAAGTTTCTAAAGCCACTAGACTTTTGCTTTCTCATTTTTGGGCTGTGGGCCAAAATCCATGTGAGCCAACTGATTCTGCAGCTGGAGCCTCTCACCCAGGCCCTTCCTGCTGTGCTCAGGACTATGGCGTGACAGAATTCTCCATCAACAGGAACCAGAGGTGATGAAGGGTCCTCGTTCAGGTCAGCCCGTGGAACTTGCCAAGTGACCATCTGCTTTTGTTCACATCCTACCTGATGGCTGAGGAGGCCTAAGAGTAGCACTCCAGCCGCAACGAGCGACCAAGTGGCAGGTAGAAGGAGCCTGGACACCCTCATCAGCACCCAACAGAGTGTGCCTGGACTGAATGGACTAGTACTTGAGTGGAAACTGAGCAGTCATTGTGTTAGAGACAGAAAATCTAGAGGAATTTCTGCATCGGTTCCTCATTTAAGAGTGAACAGGAAGGGGGGAAGGCTCAACAGAAACGTGCCTGCCCTGCAAGCATGAGACCTAGTTTCAAGCCCAGCACCAACCCACATTGCAATGGTAATATCAGGCACTCTGCCATTTGGGACCCCAACACCAGTGGGATCTGCAATGCACCGAGCCGTGTGTTGGAGCATGAAGTGCCACCTCAAAAGAGTACTGGCGCCAAGTCAGCCCCATCATCACAGAAACAATAGCAAAGGGGAGAGGGGAAAATCAAAGAATTTAATTCATGCTGAGCTTCCCTCAGGCAGTGCAGGGGTCATATGTATATAGATGAGCTGTTTCCATGATTGCTTTTATGATCATAGGTGGGTGGATACACAGATATCAGAACTTACCATTAAGAGTCGCAAAGACAGGGCCAGAAGACAGTACAGAAGATAGATCTTTGGCACCCCACATTGTCCCCCTGAAGCCCTCCATGAGTGATCCATGAGTGAAGAGCTAGGAGGTAAGTGGTGAGCACAGCCAGGTGTCAAGTTGCCTGCAAAACAGAGAAGGAAGGAAGGAAGGAAGGAAGGAAGGAAGGAAGGAAGGAAGGAAGGAAGGAAGGAAGGAAGGAAGGAAAGGAAGGAAAGGAAGGAAGGAAGGAAAGGAAGGAAGGAAAGGAAGGAAGGAAGGAAGGGAGGGGAGGGAGGGAGGGAGGGAGGGAGGGAGGGAGGGAGGGGAGGGAGGGAGGGAGGAGGGAGGGAGGAGGGGTAAGACAATGGGCAAAGACAGAAGCCAGGAGCCAGCAAGGGCCAGAGTCCCATGAGGGTTGAGGGTCATTCACTCAACCATGGTATGGGTGGATGGGAGGAAGAACATGCTTATAGAAGACTGAGTCCTTTTTAGGTGTATTCTATTTGAGATGCAAATTCACCATGCAAGGGCAAGTATGCAGCTGGAATCCAGGGGAAAGGTTGTGGCCAGAGTCATAAATTGGGGGAGTTGTCAGCATATAGATGCTGTATTTAAGCTCTTCACAGCAGGTGGACAGAGCAGACATCAAAGGGGCCCTCCTGGGCCACAAGAACCGGCTTGGGGAGATTGATGAGAGGCGGCAACTGTGCCTCCAGCACGAGGCATGTCCCCGTGAGGGTGTGTCCAGGAGGAGGCTCAGCAAGCACGTGCCATTCGACAGGAGGTTGAATAATGCAAGGGCAGAGAATGGACAGTTGGATTTGGCAGCGCAGAAGCTACCAGGGATGGCCAGGAGCGAGGCAGGAGTGACAGACAGCCGGGCTGCAGAGAGCAGAGAATGAAGAGAAGCAGTAGAGAGTGGATTCAGACACAGCTTGGAATGTGCTTAGCTGTAAATGAAGCCTTCGCTGCAGGAGAATAAGGTCAGGAGCAGGTTTCTCTTCCACCAATAGAATTTACCTGATTATTAAATGTCACCGGAAACCCAAGGTTGAACAAAGCAGCCCTCTCAAAGCGGCACATTCCGTCATAACCTTTAAAGATTCACGTCAGTTTTCCCTTTTATTCTGAAGAATGTGTTTGCCAACCCTCCTCTCTGTGCAACTGTGATTTATAATAAGAAAACACATTTTCTGAGGGCCAGAGAGATAGTTCAATGGTCAAGGCATTTACTTTGCACATAGTAGATCTGGGTTCAACCCCAGGTACAAAGAGGGGTAAGCATATGCCTAAGTTTACCAGGTATGACCCCAGAGCGCAGAGCCAAAAGTAAGCTCTGAGTGCAGCTAGTGTTGCCCCCATCCCAAACAAACAAAAACCAAGTCAAAGTGTGCAGGTAGGTGTTAGGGCACATGATTTAGGTGCAGGCGGCCTGCATATGACCCCAATATTTTGTGGTTCCCTGAGCACTGAGCTGGGAGTAACTCTGAAGCACCAGCAAGTGTGGCCAATAACCACCTCCCTGAGAGAGAACAGGGGGCACACACACCCCTTCCCTTATACCTTATCTTCTCTCTGGCTGCTCCTGAGTTGAAAGATTCTATAATAAACCAGTGATCTAGTCAGTAAAATGGTTTGCAGCTGCTCTAGCAAATAAATGGAATGCAATTGTGTGTGTGTGGGGGGGAGGGTGGCTGTCGCTGAAACCTCCACTCACGTGAACTGTGATTATAGGCTCTGCCATGGACACCGGAAATTTGTGAGATGGAGCCTGTGCTTTCCATTGCCGTATCCAGGTGAACTGGGTCAGAACTGAGAAGAACTATAGGACAGGAGACTTGCTTGGTGTTGTAGGGCAGAAAACACATATCACAATTCTGACAGGGCCAGAAATCAATTGTTCAACTATGTCAGTGAAATTCACCCCAGTGGGAATGTGCTGCTTGTCCTGCAAGTGTGGCACGGGCTGTGTGTGCCTCATTCTGAGACTACTGTTTCCATCTGTGCCCAGTGGGGAGCCCAGCTTTCAGGCCCCTACAAGCCCCACACCCCGGAACATAGCCCTTTCCCTGACCTCCCGTGTTTACTCAACCACCACTCTGACCTTTGACTTTGGCCAAACTGGTCTCTTTGCAAGCTTCCCACCTTTCCAGGCAAATGGGGCCACTTAAGAAGCTGGATCTGTAACCCCAGCATGGAGCAATTCTGATTTCCTTCCAAATCAAAAGTTCAAACTTCAGTCAGCTTTTAAAATAAAACTATTTTTTTTGTTTGCAGTTCTGTTCCTCTTTAAAAAGAAAAAAAAATGAACATTTAACAGACAACCAGAAGATTTGGGGAAGCAATAATGTGGAAGTTGCATGCCAAATAAGCCGAAGGAGTGGGTGTCTCAAGGAGGCGGGGTCAGGAAGAGAGAGGCGGTGAGAGAGCAGGTGTGGGGCAGGAGTGGAAGTGGTTGTGAACAAAAGAATAATAACCCCTCTGCCCTGAGACTCCTCTTCACAAAAGATAGGCCAATAGGAGAAGACGTAATTTCATTATGTACCTATAGAGAGCCCAAAACATAGAAGACCCGAGGGCAACTGGGCAACGGGAGTTTCACACCAGCCTGAGTGAAGGAGGGTACAGCTGGGATTTTCAAAGAGGAAGAAAGAGATTCACAGGACAGTGATAAGGACCGTTTGGTGACACATAGGCCACACAGACCAATCTCTCAGCCGGAAAGTTCTCTGTGGGGGCAGCTCTCTTCCTGATATCAGCCCTTTCCCATTTCAGTTAAGGAGAAGGTAAGAAGATACACAGACTCAATAACACTGAAAACATCAGATCTATGCTGCAAACACTGGAACTTTATAATCTGCCTGTCAAGTTGACAGGCAGCGGTGGGATGGGGATTGGGATGGGGAAGGAGTTTGGGAACACTGGTGGTGGGATTGGTGTTGAAATATGATCTGCCTAAAACTCAACGATCAATCACTTTGTAAGTCACAGTTCTTTGATTTTAAAAAGAGCAGGAAAGCAAGCATTTCCTGGGTCTTGGCTGTCTTCAACTCCAAAAAATTTCTTGCTTTGAGAATTTACAAAAGGTGCATTTTGCCAGGATGGTAGCTTGGTGATAGAGCATGTACCTTCGATGATTGAGGTCCTGGGTTTGATTCCTGGCACCAAAACCAAAAAAAAGAAACCAGAGGTGGGAGAGAGCACAGAGAGCAAGACACTTACCTTGCGAGCAGCAGACCCAGGTTCCACCCCACTATTGTATATGGTACCCTGAGAGCAGCCAGGTGTGTCCCCAAACCTAAACAAAACTAAGAAACCAGAGACCATTTTGAGATGACCTGTTTTATTCCTCTTCACCTGCCGGTACTGTCTGGACCTCTTTCCTCCCAAAGACCTCCAGGCATACAAGGTTTGTGGCTATCAGGATTCCTCCAGCGGTGCGACAGGGGGTACAGTTTCAAATTTACTAAACAAAGGTGGAAGTTTATCCAGGTGATTCAGATGCTCAGAGAGGAGCATCTACCCTAGACAAGATGCTAAAGCATTCCGATGATGCCCTTGGCGCTCCAACTCTTTTGTCTCCATGTTCCTCTGTGATGTTTTT